>JAODAL010050112.1:0-27669 GCA_025379985.1 Phyllomedusa bahiana
ACTAAAAAGGCAATAGTTATATCAACAAATATCAGTGGCCCACAAAAGATAAATAAAACCTCAAGGTATTCGGAATATTGAAAATGCATTACTCCCAAAGGAAAATATAAAAACCGGGACTCTTAGTTTACTTATTTATAAAAATTTGTATTAAGCTACCCCCCAAAAGGGTCAAGGGGACCCCAGAGCAGGTGATCCCTAAACTAAATATGCTTCCTTATAGGGAAATCCAGACTGCAATTTGGGAAGGTAAAACTAGCAATTGGGTCACCCTCATGGTTAAAAGAGGAGCTGTGGCAGAAAGCCAATGAGATTACCAATCTCAAATAATCAAAACATCTGAAGCTGTGCAATCAAAAAAAAATTTCTGAAAAACGGAAGCATAGGTGCAACAAAAAAGCCTAGCATATTTCTAACAAAATCAGTGGCACCAAAAGACTAAATAAAACCTAAAGGTAATGGAATATTGAAAATGCATTAGCAAAGGAAAATATGAAAACCGGGGATCTTATTTTAAATTTATTTGGTTTTTTTTTTAAAACTTTAGTTGCCACTGATATTTGTTAGATATATGCTATTGCCTTTTTAGTGTGCACCTATGTTACGTTTTTCAGAATATATTTTAAATGTGACAGTTCTTTATGTTTTGTAGTTCATTGAGATTGGAAAATTCTTTGGCTTGCTGCCACATGCTCTTTTTAACCAGTGCAGGACCCCCAATTGCTAGTTCCTACCTTTCCCTGAAATTGCAGTCTGGATTGACGCCTAGTGAGGAAGCATTTTTTGTGTGGGGGATCACCTGCTCTGGGATCCCCTTGACTTTTGGGGGAGGTGGCTTAATACAATCTTTATCAAATAAAGTAAACTTTAAAAGTCCCGGGGTTTTTTATATTTTCCCTTTGCGTAATCATTTTCAATATTCCGAATACCCTTTAGGTTTTATTTAGTCTTTGTGGCCCCTGATATTTGTTAATATATGCTATTGCCTTTTTAGTGTGCACCTATGCTTAGTTTTTCAGAATATATTTTTTGATGTCACGCTTCAGTATAAGCTTATTCATGATATTATGCTATACGGTTACCCTGTTCCTCCCACCGTTTCCAGGTTTTTGTCTTTTATTGACTTTAGTCACGTTGGCAATCTTTGAAATTTTTTTGGTTGTTTTTTTTTATATATAAACAACACTTGAAGAATTTATTGAACAAGGGCTTTCCAAACCCGAAAAAGGGGCAGTCTTGTCACGTACGTGTTTTTCCCGTTAGCTGTCTTTTAAAAGTCTGCAATAAAATGAGGTTTATAGGTTACCGGGTGGGGGATTCACTTGCGGCGCACGTGTGCTGAAAAACCCGGGTTTAGGGACATCCTCAGTTGTTGTTTGGGAAAGCTCTTGGCCGGCAGCAGCCAGGGCTGATCCACTCCCAACTTTAGGTCTAAGGGTCCATGCCTTAAATAGGTGAGCCACATATCTATTACTAATCTACTTAGGTCTGGGCCACGCCACTATACGCAAGGATGAACAATTTGAGGATAGTTAGCAGCTACTTGGAGCGAAAAGTGGGGCCAAATCCCCTCTTCTTGCAGTGACGGCAAAGTAGGATGTGGAGAGTTGCTGGGAGTCTTTGGTTGAGTGGTCAGCCTCTGCATCTAAGATCGTTCAGGAGGACAGCAGTGAAGATCCAACAATAATCGATGATGATGTAGCTGGTCGCTCTTGGAAGCCGGATGAAGCAAGGGCTTCATCATCGTCAGGAGAAGAGGATGTCAGCTTGTGCATCAGGCAGAAGCGCAGCCAGCAAGTCGAGTAGATGACACTCTTTGCAGGTCCAAGAAAGTAGCGGCACAAGGGCTCACTGAGGAAGCGGTGGTAGTCGTCACTCAGTGCGGAGCATTGGCGGAAAAACCACCAATTCGGCGGTGTGGCAGTTTTTTGCTAAGACACCAGAGGAGCCAAATATGGGTATATATAGAATCTGTGGGCAGAAAGTGAAGCGTGGCCAGGGAGCTGACATTGGCACCATGGTCCTGCGTCAACACATGCAGCATCACCATCCGGTGGCCTGGGAGAAACGTGGCTCAGATGTGGTGGTCCATCCTGCCACCGCAGCAATAGCAGCAGCACCCAGTGGCACGCATACCATTTCAGCCAGTCAAGGCTCCACTACCTCTGCATTAGGGAGCTGTTTGTCTTTCCCATCATTTACCGGTTCAGATGCTCCTGCTCCTTGCCACTCATGGCACCAGCAGATGTTCAGCGAGGTGATTGCCAAAAGACAGCAGTATGCGTCAACCCATCCTAAGGTGCAGAAGCTGACTGTGCACTTGTCCAAGTTGTTGGTACTGCAGTCCCTCCCTGGACAAGTGGTGGGCGCTGACCCTGTTTAAAGAACTAATACCCGAGGTGGAGTGTCCCAAGCGGTAATTTCTGTTCCAACAAGTTCCGTACCAGCCCTTCACACATATGTAGAACAGAAGGTGGTCCAGTCCTTAAGCCTATCGGTTTCTTCCACGGTGCACAGCAGCACGGACATGTGGAGCTGTAACCAAGGCAGTACCAGCCCTTCACACATATGTAGAACAGAAGGTGGTCCAGTCCTTGAGCCTATCGGTTTCTTCCACGGTTCAAAGCAGCACGGATGTGTGGAGCTGTAACTACAGTCAGGGCCAGTACATGTCCTTTACGGCCCACTGGGTGAATGTGCTTCCTGCCCAGCCACACCAACAACTTGGACAGGAGACGCCGCTTTCTCATCCACGTTGTCAAACTGCTGTTCCTGCACCAATGTCCGCCTCCTCCTCCACCCCCACCACCATCTCAGCCTCCACAAGTGCTGCTCCATCATACCACATGTGTAGGGCACAGCGGTGTCGTGCAGTTTTACACTTGGCTTGCCTCAGCGAACAAAATCACACAGGGGAGGAACTGCTCCACGTCATGCAGCAAGGAATCGATGTGTGGTTTTCTCTGCGCCAACTGCAAATCGGAACCATGGTGATGGACAATGGGAGGAATATGGTGTCCTCGCTCCACCTGCATGGCGCACGTGTTCAATCTGGTTGTGAAAAGGTTCCTGAAATCTTCCACCGATCTTCAGAACATTCTGAAAATGGCTAGGAAACTGTTCATGCACTTCCTCCATTCCTACAAAGCCAGGCACACCCTCCTCAAGTTGCAGCGGCAGATCAGCTTCCCCCAACACACGCTGATATGCGATGTTTCCACCCGTTGGAATTCCAGCCTGCACATGTTAGACTGACTGTATGAACAGAGAAAGGCCATTAATGATTTTTTGATGATCCAGGCGGACAGGAGTACTCTCCTGTGTAACTTTGATGTCAGCCAGTGGCAGCTCATGCGTGACACCTGCAGTTTGCTAAGGCCGTTTAAGAAGGCTACATTATTTGTCAGGACTACGGGATGAATAACATCATTCCACTGCTTCATGTCCTAGAACAGATGCTGATAAATCTGTCTGGGCAGGGGAATGGAGACGTGGCGACTACATCTCTTGGCCACCATTTTGGACTGATCTGGAGGAGGAAATTGGAGTACAAGCATTGTCTGGTGAAATGAGTGGTTTTTCTACCCAGGTGACAGGAGAGGTGGAGCAGGAGCAGCTGAAGGAGGTAGATGGAGATAAGGAAGACGAGGCAGATGACTGCCAAGCACCGTGGCAGTATTCAGTGGAGATGGAGGCAGGGAGTCCCTCAGAGTCACTTGCGCACATGGCCCGCAGCATGCTGATTTACCTGGCTAGTGACAGTCGAATAGTCACCATCCGGCAGAGGGATGACTTCTGGCTCTCCACCTTCTTGGACCAAAATGGGAGTCTTTTTCCCAGCTGCTGAGAGGGAGGACAAACTCAAATACTATAGAGAAATTCTCCGTAGTCAGTTGGCCGTGCCTATGTGCAGCATGGTACATCCTCTGACCGGAGGGTTCCTCACTGCTCAAGTACCACTGCCACGGCTACTGTGGGAAGGTGGGGGGGTAGGAGCAGTACCAGCTCCATCAGCAGCAACATAAGTCTGGAGTCGCTCATGAGCTGATTCCTTCACCCGCCTAGTGAGGAGGGCAGTCACCAGCAGCAGGACCTTGAGCAGACCCTGAACCTACAGGTGGTGGCATACTTGGACAGCACTCTGCCACCCCAGTTAAAAGATCCGCTGGACTACTGGGCAGCCAAACTGGATGTGTGGCCGCAATTTGCTGAGTTTGCAGTGGAGAAGCTGTCCTGCCCGGCCAGTAGTATGGCATCAGAGCGGGTGGTCAGTGCGGCGGGGGCCATCGTTACCCCAAGGAGAACCCGCTTACATACTGGAAATGTGGAACGACTGACGTTTGTCAAGATGAATCAGGCGTGGATCGGCAAGGATTTTCACACACCAATGCCTTAGGCATCAGACTACATCAGCCATGACGCCTGACCAAAACTTTGATAAATGAGTCTGGATTCAAACTACCTGCCTCAGCCACCATTCTGATGCCGCCACCCGCCTGATGCCACACATCTGCTGCCAGTTGCTCCATCTGCCTACCACCATCTTTACCAGGGACTGGTATTGCCACCCACCTCCGCACTCTGTCATTGTGTCACTCTATGACCTCATGCTGATGTTGCTGGTGCCGTGACCTCCACACTCTGTCTTTGTGCCACTTTCTGACCTCATGCTGCTGCTGCTGTTGTTGCTGCTGCCGTCACCTCCACACTCTGTCATTGTGCCACTCTGTGGCCTACTCCTCTTTGTGCCACCTCCCCACTTTGTCATTGTGCCACTCTATGACCTCATGCTGCTTGTCACGGACCGCGCCACGGCCCGTGCCTTGGACCGCGGTCGTGTCCATGCCCCTGTGTCTGGGTCCGCTGTGGCTCCCTGTGCGGGGCTTATAACGGCAATGTCAGTATGGCATGTACCTGATCCTGCTGCTCAGCGCTACTCACCTGGTCCTGCTTTCACGTGTGTCCGTCCTCTGTGGCTTCCCCAGCGTGTGTGCGCACCCCACAGGGCGCGCGCGCGCGCCAGCCTGCGGACATTTATGCTCACAGTGCTCCTGCTTCCTGCCTGTGACCTCAGACCCTTTCCTGAATAAGGAACTTCCTCCCTGGACTCAGGGTCAGTTCGTTGGTGTTCATCATTAGAGCTAGACCTCTGCTGCTGAGCTCCTGCTTTGTTAACCCCTTGGAGTCCACTGTGTCTGCTGAAGCTCTGCATTAACCCTGCGCTGTCCAGCGCACCCTTTGCACTGCTGTTTCCTGACGTACTGTCCTCCAGTTTCTCCCTGCTGATTCCTGCTGCTGTATAATTCTGTTACCACCTTGGGACTGTGCATCCGTTTTACAGCTACAGCATCTGTTTATCCACCACCTGTCCTGCACTTCGGCTACCCACCGCTTGCACTCTCCATCTGCGCCCGCGGTGGGCCCTGAGGATCCCCTCTACCAGGACGTTTTCTGGCTTTGCGGCCCGTAAACGTGACAGTACGAACTGACCTTACTAAATGGATCCCGCTGGAGTGACTCTATCTGAACTGGTAGCTGTAATCTACCGTCATGGCACGCACCTGGAGCAACTCTTCCAGAAGCTACAGACAGTTACCGCACGTCTGGGTGAAGTTGCATCTGCACTGGCATCTACGCCAGCTCCACCACCTACTGTAGTTCCGCCACCTGCTGCCATGTCCAGTCCCCCTTATATGTCGCGGATTTATCAACCAGTGTACCATACACTTTGAGGTCCTGGCACACCAATTCCCGTCCGATAGAGCCAAAGTGGCGTTTATCATAAGCCTGCTCTCAGGTGAAGCCTTGGCCTGGGCCTCACCCCTCTGGGAGAGAGGGGACCCGCTGACAGGGGACATCCAAGAACTTCTGGTCGCCTTCCGGAAAAATTTTTAACAACCTGGGCGCAATACCTCTGCGGCATCTGCTCTGCTACGTGCCTGTCAAAGCGAATCTTCTGTGGGCAATATGCCATCCGGTTTTGTACCCTGGCTTCGGAACTCGCTTGGAACAACGAGGCCCTTGTTGCAGCCTTCTGGGGGGGCCTCACTGGGCGCATTAAGGATTAACTGGCTGGTCGTGACCTACCAAGTAACCTGGACGACCTCAGTGCTCTAGCTACCAAAATTGACATATGTTTTTCTGAAAGAGAGCTAGACAGTCACCACCCTTCCGTCCTCGCAAGCCTTCGCCTCGCCGTGTACCTGCACCCCCAAGTCTACCTCACCAGGCACCTGCGTTCCCACAAGATGTTCTTATGGAGGTGAATCATGCACATCTAAGCCTGGAGGAACGCACTCGCCGGCGCAGTCTGAACCTGTGTCTATACTGTGGCAATCCCAAGCACTATCTGAAGAACTGCCCAGTCCGCCCTGCTGTGCCCCGGAAACCTCCATGCCAGGGTGTTGTGGGTGAAGTGTCTCTGAATAAAGATGCCTCTGCTCCTCGTCTGACTACCCCGGTCACGCACTGTTATGGTTCCAGGACTAAAATCCAAGTTCCTGCTTTGTTGCTCTGGTTCTTCTGAAAACTTTATCCACCCGTGTCTGCTTGACTAGTATTGCCTGCCTGTCTCCTGCCTGGATAAACCACTACGTTTCTCCTCTATCAATGGTGAGATCCTGAAAGAACCAGTGCGCTACCGTACCAAGCCTCTATCTCTGCAAATTGGAAGCTCCCACCAAGAGGACATCTCGTTCTACGTTTTGCCTAATGCTTCTGCTTCTGTCCTGCTTGGCCTACTGTGGTTCCAGCGTCACAACCCATCTCTAGATTGGAACACGGGTGAGGTTCTCCAGTGGGGCAAGCCATGTCTTTCTCGCTGCCTGAAGCCTGTCCATCCTGTGCAGTCCCGCCCACCCGTTACTCGGCCAATTTCTGCTGTGCTGCCTGAAGAGGACCCTCAAGCACAAGAAGAGCTCCTGGTCTGTAATGACACCTCTGTTTCCCACCCATCTCTCCCCCTGCCTACTGATTCTGCTTCTGCCCCCCAGGTTCAAGAAGTAATCCGGGACTCTCTGGACACCTCCTCTGAAGACAGTTCCTGGGATACCGAAGAGGAGGTGGTTACCCCTAGTCGTTATGGGGGTACCTGGCTAGCCCGGAGGGGATGGCTTAAGGGGGGGGTACTGTCACGGATCGCGCCGCGGCCCGTGCCTTGGACCATGGTCATGTCCGTGCCCCTGTGTCTGTGTCCACTGTGGCTCCCTGTGCGGGGCTTACAACGGCAATGTCAATGAGTGCTGCTCAGCGCTACTCACCTGGTCCTGCTTCCACATGTGTCAGTCCTCTGTGGCTTCCCCAGCGTGTGTGCACACCCTTTAGGGCGCGCGCACGCCAGCCTGCGGACATTTATGCACACAGTGCTTCTGCTTCCTGCCTGTGACCTCTGACCCTTTCCTTCATAAGGAACTTCCTCCCTGGACTCAGGGTCAGTTCGTTGGTGTTCATCATTAGAGCTAGACTTCTCCTGCTGAGCTCCTGCTGTGTTAACCCCTTGGTTTCCACTGTGTCTACTGAAGCTCTGCATTAACCCTGCGCTGTCCAGCGCACCCTTTGCACTGCTGTTTCCTGACGTACTGCCCTCCAGTTTCTCCCTGCTGATTCCTGCTGCTGAATAATTCTGTTACCACCCTGGGACTGTGCATCCATTCTACAGCATCTGTTTATCCACCACCAGTCCTGCACTTCGACTACCCACCGCTTGCACTCTCCATCTGTGCCCGCGGTGGGCCCTGAGGATCCCCTCTACCAGGAAGTTTTCTGGCTTTGTGGCCCGTAAACGTGACACTTCTGCTGCTGCCGTCACCTCCACACTCTGTCATTGTGCCACTCTATGACCTCATGCTGTTGCTACTGCCGTGACCTCCACACTCTGTAATTGTGCCACTTTGAGGCCTACATATGCTGCAGCCATGTTACTGCCGTCTCACTGGAACACCCTGTGGTTTCCACCTTCACCATTCTATGACGTTGCCACTATGTTTGGTTTTCCCCTTCTTTTCACCTTTCAGAAGGAATGGGAAGGATCAGGATTGTCTAGCCAAAAGCAGGAGTGGATACAGAACACAGAAGACATGCAAATATCCCATTTACTGGTCATCTCTGTTTTGGATCAACTCCTGTTTGTTTTTGGCTTTAGCAATACTGATGGATTAATGACCAATTGAAAGCGGACACTGACGGATGAAAGGAAAGGCAAAATGATCAGAGACATCAACGCAAAATTACTGCCTACACCCTCTCCACTCATTCGGGGGGCCTCTACATGTATCAGCATTTAACAGAACAGGTTCTGTCGTATTATGTGACGGTTTAAAGCTCTGGCCTCATGGAGTGACCCCTGCTGTGACGTCCCCTTTCTGTGCTGAGACCTGTGCCAACTCTAGTAACCTACTTCTGTGTTCTTTGACGCTATCGTAGGATCTTAGCCCTCAGCTTGTTTTTTCCAGCTGGCACTGCCATGACTTTATCAGGCTGCATTCCCGCTTCAGTTTTTTGGTCAGTTTTGCCCCCTGTAAGTGCCCAGGGAATTTAAGAGTGAAGCAATTCTAAGAGTGGTCGGTGGGAGGGTGGGGGCGTAACCCATAGCTCCAGAAGATTCCAAAGACATGACATCATTATATGGACTGTCCCAAATTACTTAAAGGCATTGTAATTAGAGATGGTCGAATTGATTCTAACGAAGTGGAATTCGTTTAGAATTTCAGGAAAACTTCGATTCTGAACGAAGTCGAAGTTTGGGGTACATCGCGTGAACGAAGTGTGCTTTGGATTGATAAAATGGCTGCGAGCACATGGCGTTACATGGGGCAAAGAACTCTGGGAGGACGAAGGGCATAGCCTACATGACATGTGCTGAGATGAAGTCAATCAGAGACCGGCGGGATTCTGTGACGTCACCGCACTATATAAGTCCGGGCTCGACGCTGGGAGCTTATACCGCTCTCACTGTACTGATTAGGGAAGGTGCTGCCACGACTGCTAATGATATCTCTTACTAAAGAACTCATTTTTATACAGCGTTTTTTGGGGGGTGTCACAGCTTGTCTCAGAGACTGCTTCTCTTAACGTTCCAATTCTGATTTTGTGGGGTATTGGAACTGAAGTCCAGTGTGCGTCAATGCAGCTGCATATACATTTTAATGCTATCTGCTCACAGTACACTGAATATCCAAGGGTGATCTAAGCCTGTTCCTGTTGTATTCATTTAAAGAAACAGTGTTTTTACAATCCAAATAACACTTCATTTTTGGTTGCTCAATTCTTTTGTGCAATTTACATCCAGGGGTTAATTAAGCATTGTTCTGCTGTTGTGGTGACTAAAAGAAACCGCCTTTTTCACCGCCAAAAAAGACATTTTTCCTGTAGCATAATTCATAACCGAAGGTTAATTACAAGTTTTTCTCTTGCTGTGTACCGTAAAATACACACCATTGTAACACGCTACAAAGCTGGTAGTTTTTGGTTGCTCAATTCTTTTGCGCAATTTACATCCGGGGGTTAATTAAGCATTGTTCTGCTGTTGTAGTGATTAAAATAAACCGTCTTTTTCTCCACCAAAAAATACATTTTCCTGTAGCATAATTCATAACCGAAGATTACAAGTTTTTCTCATGCTGTGTACCGTAAAATACACGCCATTGTAACACGCTACAAAGCTGGTATTTTTGGTTGCTCAATTCTTTTGCGCAATTTACATCCAGGGGATAATTAAGCATTGTTCTGCTTTTGTGGTGACTAAAAGAAACCGTATTTTTTACCGCCAAAAAAGACATTTTTCCTGTAGCATAATTCATAACCGAAGCTTAATTACAAGTTTTTCTCTTGTTGTGTACCGTAAAATACACCCATTGTAACCGCTAAAAAAGCTGGTGTTTTTGGGTTGCTCAATTCTTTTGCGCAATTTACTTCCAGGGGTTAATTAAGCTTTGTTCTGCGTTGTGGCATAAAAAAAAACCTTCTTTTTCAAAGCCAAAGAAGCAATTTTGCCTGTAGATTTTTCATACCCAAAAGTTAATTAACCCTGTTTGTGCTTTTACTTCAAAAATAAACGTGTTTTAAAGAACATAAAAAATTTTTTTTTGGCCCATTTGTGGACGCAATTTATACCCAATTAAAAAGCTTGTTACTGGGTTTTCATTTGGGTAAAATACAGGGTGTGCATTTACCTTACGATTTCTTCATCAAACAGTGTCTGTACATTTAAAACAAACAAAATGTCAGAAAGAGAGGGGGGCAGGTCTTCACCTGGAGTGGCAGTGCAAAACTTCCCTGGAGCAGGCCAGGTCGCAGACGAAAGGGGACGTGCAGCAGGGGTCACTCGGAGGCCACAACTCCCGCTGTCATCTAGCGGCCTGTGTTGTTCAGCAACCCAAGGGTTTTCTTGTTTGATTGACTGGCCCCACTTCCCCCCAGATGACATCTGAAAACCCCGCCAAGATCGGTGGGTCTCGACACAACCCTTGTTGGCATGGCCCGGGGCGGGTCGGGGCCCCACCTGTCCTAAAAACCCGCCCTGTCCCATCGGTTCCCTCAGCCAGAGATCTACTATGTGGCTGGTCAGGCCCCCACTATATAGCAGGATGAACAATTTGGGAGGGAAGTCAGCAGCTACTTGGCAGCGAAGAAAGGGAGAATATCCCCTGCTTCTTGCAGTGGGCGGCAAAGTATAGATTGGAGAGTGGCAGGGAGGTCATGTTGTGGGGGTAGCTTGCTACCAAGACGGTGTTGACAGGGGTAACGATGAAACACAAATAGATGATGATTAGCCGACCCCCACTTGGGGGCCGGGGAAGCAAAAACTTATCATCGTCAAGAAGAGGGCGCAGCTTTCGCAGGGATCGGGCAGCCCGCAATGGGTTTTGTGGCTGTGAGTAAGCAGGATAGCAGCAGTGTGAGGTCGGGAGCCAAGAGGCCTCGGGGTAAAAAACCCCCCTTTGCGGGGCCAAGAAAAGTACGGCACAGGGGCTCAGCGAGGCAGTGGGGTAGTAGTCCTCAGTGCAGCTTGGGGGTCAAAAAAGATACTCGGAGGTGTGGCATTCCTTGCTAAGCACTGGAGGAACCAAAAAAAGGGGTATGTAAATCTGTAGGGAAAAAGTGAAGCGTGGCCCAAGCTAACGTTGGCACCACGGCCCCGGCAAAAAAAATCAGCGTCACCCTCCGGGGGCCCGGGGGAAACGTGGCTCAGATGTGGTGGGCCATTATGCCGCTGCAGCAAATCAGCGCAGGCCCAGTGGCCGCATGCCAAATTTCAGCCCGTCAAGGCTCCCCACCTCTGCAGAAGGGGCTATTTCCTTTGACACATCTCCCGGGCCCGAAGCTCTGCTCTTCCATCTGGGGCCAGAGTCGTTCAGGAGGCGATTTCAAAAACAACATTTTCGTCCAACCATCCTAAGGTGCAAAGCTGCCCCCTGTCCTGTCCAAGTTTTTGGTACTGCGTCCTCCCTTCCCAAAAGGTGGACTCTGCACATTCAGAGAAAATTTTGGCTTGTGCCCCAGCCGAGTGGAGAGTTCCAAGCCGTAATTTCTTTTCCAAAAAGGGAGTACCCGCAACTTCATAAATATATAGAACAGAAGGTGGGCCAGTCCATGAGCTTATCGGTTTGTTCCAAGGTGCACGGCAGCGCGGACATCTGGAGCTGTAACTGCGGTCAGGGCCAGTACATGTCCTTTACGGCCCACTGGGTGAATGTGCTTTCTGCCCAGGCACACCAACAACTTGGACAGGAGACGACGCTTTCTCCTCCACGTTGTCAAACTTCGGCTCCTGCGCCAATGTCCGCCTCCTCCTCCACCACCACCACCATCTTGAATTTTTAATGATCCAGGCGGACAGGAATACTCCCCTGTGTAACTTTGATGTCAGTCAGTGGCAGCTCATGTGTGACACCTGCCGTTTGTTGAGGCCATTCGAGGAGGCCACGTTATTTGTCAGTCGCCAGGACTACGGGATGAATAACGTCATTCCACTGCTTTATGTCCTGGAACAGATGCTGAAAAATCTGTCTGGGCAGGGGACTGGAGACGTGGCGACTACATCCCACGGCCACATGAGTCTGGTGGGGATTGAAATGGAGGAGGAGGAGGAGGAGGACATTGGAGCAGAAGCATTGTCTGGTGAAATGAGTGGATTTTCTACCCAGGTGACAAGAGAGGAGGAGCAGCTGGAGGAGGTGGATGGAGATGAGGAAGACGAGGCAGAAGCACCGTGGCAGTTTACAGTGGAGATGGAGGCAGGGAGCCCCTTGGAATCACTTGTGCAGATGGCCCACAGCATGCTGATTTGCCTGGCTAGTGACAGCCGAATAGTCAGCATCCGTTAGAGGGATGACTTCTGGCTCTCCACCCTATTGACCCTCGCTAACCGTTCCAAAATGGAGCCTTCTTCCCAGCTATTGAGAGGGAGGACAAACTCAAATACTATAGGGAAATCCTCCGTAGTCAGTTGGCCGCTGCCTATGTGTGGCATCGTCCCTCCTCTGACAGGTCTGACCGGGGGGTTCTTCAGCGGTCACATACTACAGTCGCGGCTGCTGGGAGAAGGTGGGGGGGTCGGAGCAGTACCAGCTCCATCAGCAGCAACTTAAGTCTGGAGTCACTGATGAGCAGCTTCCTTCACCTGCCTAGTGTGGAGGGCAGTCGCCAGCAGCAGCAGCAGGACCTGGAGCAGACCCTGAACCAACAGGTGGTGGCCTTCTTGGACAGCACTCTGCCACCCCAGTTAGAAGATCCGCTGGACTACTGGGCAGCCAAACTGGATGTGTGGCCGCAACTTGCCGAGTTTGCAGTGGAGAAGCTGTCCTGCCCATCCAGTAGTGTGGCATCAGAGCGGGTGTTCAGTGCCGCGGGGGCCATCGTTACCCCAAGGAGAACCTGCTTGTCCATGGGAAATGTGGAACGACTGACCTTTGTCAAGATGAATCAGTCGTGGATCGGCCAGGATTTCCACACACCAATGCCTTAGGCGTCAGACTACATCAGCCATGACGCCTCAACCAAACTGTGAGAAATAAGTCTGGGTTCAAACTACCTGCCTCAGCCACTATTCTGATGTTGCCACCCGCCTGATGCCACACATCTGCTGACAGTTTCTCCATCTGCCACCAACCATCTTTACCAGGGACTGGTATTGCTACCCACCTCCACATTCTGTCGTTGTGCCACTCTATGACCTCATGCTGCTGCTGCTGTTGCTGGTGCCATGACATCCACACTGTGTCATTGTGCCACTCTCTTACCTCATGCTGCTGCTGCTGCTGTTGTTGCTGCTGCGGTCACCTCCACACTGTGTCATTGTGCCACTCTCTGACCCCATGCTGTTGCTCCAGCCGCCATCACTTCCACTCTCTGTCATTGTGCCACTCTGTGGCCTACTCCTGTATTTGCCACCTCTGGAATGTTATTGTGCCACTCTCTGACCTCATGCTGCTGCTGTTGCCGTGACCTCCACACTATGTCATTGTGCCACTCTATGGCCTACTCCTGTTTTTGCCACCTCCAGAATTTGTCATTGTGCCACTCTCTGATCTCATGCTGCTGCTGCTGCCGTGACCTCCACACTGTGTCATTGTTTCACTCTGTGGCCTACTCCTGTTTTTGCCACCTCCATAATGTCATTGTGCCACTGTCTGACCTCATGCTGCTGCTGCCATGACCTCCACCCTGTGTCATTGTGCCACTCTGTGGCCTACTCCAGTTTTTGCCACCTCAAGGATGTCATTGTGCCACTCTCTGACCTCATGCTGCTGCTGCTGCTGCCGTGACGTCCACTCTGTGTCATTGTGCCACTCTGTGGCCTATTCCTGTTTTTGCTTCTTCCCGTATGTCATTGTGCCACTCTCTGACCTCTTGCTGCTGCTGTGGCTGTTGCCGTGCACTCCACACCCTGTCATTGTGCCACTCTCTGTCCTCATGCTGTTGCTCCTGCGTCACCTCCACTCTCTGTCATTGTGCCACTCTGTGGCCTACTCCTGTTTTTGCCACCTCCAGAATGTCATTGTGCCACTCTCTGACCTCATGTGGCTGCTGCCGTGCCCTCCACACTGTGTCATTGTGCCACACTGTGGCCTTCTCCTGTTTTTGCCACCTCCACAATGTCATTGTGCCACTGTCTGACCTCATGCTGCTGCTGCCGTGACCTCCACACTGTGTCATTGTGCCACTCTGTGGCCTACTCCTGTTCTTGCCACCTCCAGAATGTCATTGTGCCACTGTCTGACCTCATGCTGCTGCTGCCGTGACCTCCACACTGTGTCATTGTGCCACTGTGTGGCCTACTCCTGTTTTTGCCACCTCCAGAAAGTCATTGTGCCACTGCCTGACCTCATGCTGCTGCTGTGGCTGCTGCTGTGTCCTCCACACTGTGTCATTGTGCCACTCTGTGGCCTAGTCCAGTTTTTGCCACCTCCAGTATGTCATTGTGTCACTGTCTGACCTCATGCTGCTGCTACCGTGACCTCCACACTGTGTCATTGTGCCCCTCTGTGGCCTCCTCCAGTTTTTGCCACCTTCAGAATGTCATTGTGCCACTGTCTGACCTCATGCTGCTGCTGCCGTGACCTCCACACTCTGTCATTGTGCCATTCTGTGGCCTACTCCTGTTTTTGACACCTCCAGAATGTCATTGTGCACTCTCTGACCTCATGTTGCTGTGGCTGCCGCCGTCACCTCCACACTCTGTCACTAATGTTGCCACCTGAGCTCTCAGCTTGGTTTTTTCCAGCTTTCGCTGCCATGACTTTATCAGGCTACATTCCCGCTTCAGTTTTTTGGTCAGTTTTGCCCTCTTAAGTGCCCAGGGAATTTTATAGTGAAGCGATTCTAAGAGCGGCGGCAGTCATTTGCGTGTCATACTAAAACACAACATTGTATGAAGACCAAACCAAGCTCCCTCTGCATATTTAAGCATGGCACAACGTTCTACAGCACCCTGCAGGCTCTGTGCAGCCTGTAAATAGCTGTTTTTAAAGCGATTCGTCCCGAAGTAATTCGGACCGAAACAAATTTTGTCGAAAAATTTGGCGAAGTCACCAAATCGAATTTTTGAGAAATTCGCCCATCTCTAATTGTAATCCTAGTGTATGTAAACCTTTGACTTTGCATAAAGTAATAAAAATGCCTTAAAAATTCTCTCTATCATTATTCTGGCTTTTGACAAATATAAATAATTGTGGTAATCCTAATTGACCTAAAACAGGAAAGGTTTATTCTGATTTCATGCCAGATAGTGAGAAAAACATGCATATATGTCTCTTTATATAGTGTATGTAAACTTCTGGTTTTAACTGTATAGTTGTATTAATATAAATACATATAATTGTTACATGATATTTGTTTATCATTCAACACAAGGAATACACTAGATGCTTTGGAAATGTATGGACATAGTAATAACATGTAACTGTTGCACCTTTTAAAAAGTAAACGTGGTTCTACTTACATTTTCAGTGGTGTGTTGGCAATTCTCAAACACACCCAAAACTTTAATTTCATGTAATGGGAAACATAAAAAAAGATTAAATGATAGAAATGTTTATACCATATTTAAATATTAGTTTAAAAACTTTAAAATAAGGAAAAAAAAAATTCTAGCATTCATTAGTATTTTTAAGTAAACAGTTTTTCTTTTGATAGATATTTGCACACATAAATGTAACAATAAAAACTATTTTACACGCTTTACACTTTAGCTTGCTTACAGGCATTAATGTAGGAACTCATTTCATCCTTTTTATTTATTGAAAATCAGTAGTGCTGAAATTTGAATAAATCTAGAAGACTCTATATGCAGTATTCCATTTTTTCTAACCTTGCCCTTGTAATGAAAAATAACCAAAAAGAAATGAAAAATAAAAAATGTTTTAAATGAAATTTACTTTTTCATATACAATTTTTTTAATACAGTAACAAAAAAAGGTTAAAACAAAGTAATATTTTCAACGGAACTACCTCCACAATATACTTATAAAAAATTTTGGGTAACTGGGCAGCGGGCAACACAGTTAAATTTTAATTTAATTATAATAATTTGTAGAAAATGCAGATGTCTAAAAAAAAACAGTGATTTTTGTATGAACAAGGACAGGAAGATAAATTTCTGCATTGCCATCTTACCCTAAAAGCATGTTAACATGAAACACTAAATAAAATGCTACTCATCTACAATAAATCTTATTATAGATTTTAGCAATTTTACAACTAACATAGCCAAGGTTTCAAGCAAGCTTTGAAAATAGAAATCTTAAATTGAATCATTCTTGCATGAATATATGCAAAATATTCATTTCTAGCACTGTGAGGGTTGAGTGCTTTTAAATTGAAGAAATCACTCATGACTTCACCTTTTCATGCAAGATAAAGTTGTGTGTGGTAACATCATTACAATGTCATGAAATGAGCGGAAATCACACAACACTTCTGCCAAAAGCCAATACTTAAAAAGTGCTGCTGTTATTTTTAAGTTCAATACTTAAAGATGCACTGCAGGAGTAGATCAGGAGTTATTCACTTAAGTTTTAGTTTTTATAATTTGTGTTTGTTTATTGGGTTTTTGTAGGAGGAGGAGAACTTTCAGTTAGTTTTTTTTAATAAGTCACATTTATCAAATAAATCTTCACACATTGATTTATTTTTAGTTCTTCACAGTTTAAATATTTTCAAAACATTAGAAGTTATACAAGGAAAATAAAAAGTAGTTACTTTTATATTATAAAATAATTTACAGAGTATCTTTAGCAGTGCACATAATATTACCATGCTAATGCTCCTAATGACTGGAATGAGAACTATTTTTGGCTAAGTCATACAAGTGTTTTTTGCAAATAAATGACTGCAAATAAACCGAAACCAGAAGACTTTATCAGAATAGTAGAAAACATACTGCAAAATGAAACACTAGAATAATGGTAATACCCTTTACTGTTGTACAGCAACAATCAATACATTGAACAGTTAATCTTATTTTTGCCTATTAACACAGGAGAGTAGTAAGATTTTTTATAACAACCGACAGTTCCTCTTTACCTGTCTGCAGGAAACCTACACAGTAACTTAAATTGCAAAGGAGGTGAAGGGAGAGGAGAGTGCAGTGATACTGGTACAGACCTACTGCTGCTATAGAAGATTTTTTTTTTTTGTTAGGTCCTCTTTGAAGAGTTCCTGTACCCATTGAAATGTCCATTTAAATACTTGTGTTCCCTGTGAAATAACAATTTTGGAGCATCTTCTCTTATAACTCTGTTGTACTGTTCCTCTGTTATTACTCCTAGAAATATATTACTCAAACTGTCAGCTGGGTGTTACCAACTGAGGGTGTGCTCCTGCACAGTCTGATGTAATCCAATCAGTGTCCATTGTCAGTATGCAGTGACACCCCTTTCAAATGAAATGGTAACACTTTTATGACAGATTAAGTTATACATTTCTAGAAGAAAAACCAGAAAAAATCATAAGACAGAATTAGATGTCAGAGAAGATTCACCAGAATTGTAATTTCACAGGGAACAAAAGTTTTTTTTATTTTTTTTTATTTTAAATAGACATGTCAAGAGATATCACAGGTCATCTTTAAGTACATATGAGTAATGTAATCAACCATGTTGATTCTGCAAAACAAGTATAACTCACTCATAATATTGAACCTGGCAAAAAAAAAAAAATCTTATGTCTAATATTCAGCATTAAGTTTACCAGAAAAATCTTTTATCAAGTAAGCATTTCAGTCTGAGATCAGTATTTCAAGCTGGATGGAGAGAAGCTTGCTCTAACTGCACATTAATGTTATGAAATATTTATCCACAGAAACTGGCGTACAATTTAAATGTTATATCAGAAGTATAGTCATTTATTAAAATAAAAATGTAAAGTACAATGATTATTATATATTTATGTAAAGGTATTCTAGAAAGTGGCATTCAATTCTGCCACATGGAAACCATGTTTTGCTTTTATTGGATGTTGCTAAGATACCACAAAATGGAATGCACCATTGGCAATGATGAATTAAGTGATGAAGCTGGATGACAGTAATCTTTGTCATTGGATGCAGTAGCTGTCTGAGTCCTGTCATTTTCTGCATCTCATGTTAAACAGATGTATCGAGATGGTAAAACAATAAGGGGAAAGCAAGACAAATGAGCTCAAGTTTACAATCAGAAAATGAAAATAGTTACTCTTTATATACACTGCAAAGAAATTTCATTTAATTGCAGAATTTTCTTAACCCTTTTAGATTTTTTTTCAGAAATGCAACAACAGCAGACCTCCTTATACCACTTATAATGCAAAAGAATATTGAAATATTATAAATAGGGTAACATGGAAACGCCCACTTCAACAATCGCCAATATTTCTGTTTACTGTTTTGGAACTGAAGAAGTCATCTTTAATACTCTTGCTTAGGTTGCTATAATACTACATTGCATGGAATAGACAGTCAAAGTGTACTCACAATTCTTTTAAATTGAGTTTTCTTCAGTTACCAACATTGCCCCAAGCAAACACTATAGAAGTAATTTATCAATGCATGGAGATAATACTTATGTTAAAATAATGCAATTTCCCCAATACATGGACTGCAGCAATCTATGCAAATAGGATGTATAATACTAAATGGATTGGTGCTACTAATCTGGGATGTTATATAAAGAATATACAATAAATTAATGACTTTAAAATTGTTTAGCTTATTAAGCAAATTATAATGTTGGAGTAGACCAATAGATAAACATTTATTTTGTGTTTGTTTTATATAAATATATGAGAAAAACAGATTAAAAAGATAGGGAGTACTATTGCAGGGCTATTTGCCTTATGGAATTGATCTACTCTGAAGTTACATTGTCAACTTAGTTTGCCTTATTTGTACATTTTCCATAACTAATCAAATTGTTAATTATATCTAATTTTACACTAACACTTTTTTTTTTTTACATTTAGGCCCCCTAGGATGTTTCATCACTAAGGATCGTGAACATTTAAACAGCCTATTGCATTCTGTAAACAATTCAATAGGGTGTACAAATATGGTGGCTTTACTACTTTCTGTCTGGAGCATGACTTCGATGGAAACCTTCACAAGGCTTCCCGCTGCCATGTTAACTGATTGGGACCATGCGATTTCTCCACAGAGGTCCCGATTGCAATTATAGTTGAAACTAGAAGTTTATATGCACTATATTAAACGACACATATGCATGTTTTCTCACTATCTGAAATGAAATCAGAATAAACCTTACCCATTTAAGGGCAATTAGGATTACCAAAATTATTTATATTTGCCAAATGCCAAAATTAGAGAGAAAGTATTTTTAAGGCATTTTTATTGCTTTCTGCAAAGTCAAAAGTTGACATACACTAGGATTACTATGCCTTTAAACAATTTTGGGCAGCCCATATGATTATGTCATGTTTTTGGAAGCTTCTGAATTAGAGACACTCATGTGTATGTATTTTTTACTGCACATCAGAAACACACTGCTTCTGTTTGAAACATCATGGGAAAGTATAAAGAAATCAGCCAAAATATCAGGGAGAATTGTTTACTTGCACAAGTCTGGTTTATCCTTGGGTGCAATTTCCAGATACCTGAGGGTGCCTCCTTCATCTGTACAAACAATTATACTCAAGTATAAACAAGATGGGAATGTCCAGCCATCATACTGCTCAGGAAGGAGACAGGATCTGTGTCTCAGAGATGAACGTGCTTTGGTCCAAAATGTACATATCAACCCAAGAACAAAAACAAAGACCTTGTGAAGATGCTGGCGGAAGCTGATAAGATTTTGTCATTTTCCACAGTGAAACGAGTACAGTATCAACATGGGATAAAAGGCCACTTTGCCCGGAAGAAGCCATTACTTTAAAAGAAACATATAGAAGCCATATTAATGTTTGCAAATGCACACAAGAAAAAAAGACCTACATTTTTGGAGATATGTCCTGTGGTCTGACGAAAATAAAATTACTGTTTGATCATAATGACCATCGGACAAAAAAGGAGAATCTTGGAAGCCTAAAGAACACCATCTCAACTGTGAAACATGGGGGTGGCAGCATCATAATGTGGGGTTGTTTTGCTGCAGGAGGGACTGGTGCACTTCACAAAATAGATGGCATCATGAGGAAAGATTATGTGGCAATACTGAAGCAACATCTCAAGACATCAGACAGGAAGTTAAAGCTTGGGTGGTAATGGGTCTTCCAAATGGACAATGACCTGAAGCATACTGCCAAACTGATTACAAAGTGGCTTAAGGATAACCAACTCAATGTTTTGGAGCGGCCATCACAAAGCACTAATCTCAATCCTATTGAAAATGTATGGGAAAAGCTGAAAAGGCAGGTGTGAGCAAGGTTACCTACAACCATGGCTCAGTTACACCAGTTCTGTCAGGAGGAATGGGACAAAATTCCTACCAACCATTGTGAGAAGCTTGTGGAAGGATATTCAAAGCCTTTGACCAAGTCATACAGTTTAAGGGCAATGCTACCAAATACTAATGAAATGTATGTAAAGTTTTGACTTTGCAGAAAGTAAAAATTCCTTAAAAATTCCCTCTCTCATTATTATGACATTTGGCAAATGTAAATAATTTTGGTAATCCTAATTGACCGAAAATGGGTAAGGTTTATATTTCATGTCAGATAGAAAAAAAAAAAAGATGCATATGTGTCTTTTTACATAGTGTATGTAAACTTCTAGGTTTCAACTGTATATGAAGTTTGCCAGTGCCATATGCTAAAAAACATGTTAGATGTTCAGGTTATCCTCTATTTTGTAGACCACTTGGCCTGTTTTTGAAAATCTTCTTCCCCACTCCTAATTCGTTTCAAATGTAAAAACAGACAGGCATTGCCTTTTTACATGTTCTACATAGTAAGTCTCATATGGTAACTTTCACAAAAGCTATTTTGTAGCATTCAGCTTATGGTATCCAGTAGTTATTACTCTGTCATCCTCTTCTTTTATAAGAACATCCAAAAATTCTATTTGTTGGTGCATGAATTTGCTTGTAAAGCACATATTGAAATTATTCGACTTCATATAGCTCACAAAAGTGTTAAATTCTTGTTTTGACCCTGACCAGATGATAAATTAATTGTTGATATAATACACATACAGTTGGATATTCTTACTGAAGAGATTATCCACACTATAAACATATTTTTTTTCCAAATAGGCTAGAAAATGATTTGCAAAAGTAAGGTTCATAGGAGTCATCATCACTGTACCGCCTTTATCTGTACCATTTATTATTAAAGTAAAATTCATTGTGCTCTAAAATAAAGTGTAATGAGTCACATTCAAAAATTAAAAAAGTCTATCTTCCATTTTCTATCTGGACCAACCGGTGTCCAATCACCTCTATACCCCCAGATTAGATAAGATGCGAGTATATAAGATGCGAGTGAAAAGGCTTTCAACCTCAATCAGGGCTAAACTAAAACCTCGTTGCTAACCAAAACTCTAAATAGTTGTCAGGAAATCCTTTGGGCGACATGTATGAATTTGAATGCGTATTTTCTTTTTACTTGGCGCCAACAACCCAGTTCTAAATAAATAGAGAAGAGTGTAGAATACGACAGTATGAAGATTTTTGGCACATTACATAGAACTTAATGCGCCAAACTTCTGTCAAAGTTCGGCGCATTACACTCTATGCCCATACAAATTTTGGCGCATTACGCTATATGTAATACGCCAAATATGGATAAAAGCTATAGATAGGCTGGAAATAAAAAAAAATCATTAGAATATCATGTCAGTGAATAGAAACTATGGGACTGATCCTGCTTGGTGGACCACAGATCCCAGCAAGATCTGTGGTTTGCTGCCTCTTGCTGTATGTAGAGTAAAGGGTGGGAGCAGCAAAAATACACTTCAAAATGTCCCTTATTTCTCAACTTGCAGCAGTACAATAATAAAAAGTTATTTATGATAATTATCAAACTATATGAAATTACATTATTTATATTAAATAAAAAATGTTATACCAAAATAATATAAAAATATATAATATCCCAAAAATATAAAAATATCTCCTATATTAGATTCATAGAATCTAAAACTAATTTTGCATTAAATAACCCACTGATGGTGAAATTTACTTTTGCTACTCTCACCCTTTATTCTACATACAAGAGCCAGCACACCAGAGGTAGGGCTGGGACCTGTAGTCCACCAAGCAAGATCAGTACCATTGTTTCTATTCACTGACATGCTATTCTAATGACTTTTCTTTTATTTCCAGCCTATCTATAGCTTTTATACATGTTAAGCGCATTACTAATGCGCCAAAGTTTCATTATGCGGCAAATACACAGGCAGCGCGATGAACTTTGGACACCATTTTTAATCGCACAAAATCTACTTTCATACATTCAGGTGCATTATACACTGAATATAAAGAATGCAATAATTCACTTTGAAGCGCCTTCCTTCATATGTCTCTCAAAGTTCAGCACATTACACTCTATGCCCATACAAAGTGTTATGCGCCGAACATTGAGAGATATGGAAAAATTAAGAAAAAACATAACATAAGATTCTTAAAAAATGTGTTTAACATAAAAACGCGAGTTAAACAATAAGTAATTTTTTATGACACATTCCCATTAAATTTGTTACAATGTAAAATATCCTCCCTGACACAAATTATATTATACATTGTAGTCTCTGACATTAATTGTACTATACACTGTAGTCTCTGAAAGTAATCAAATGTACACTGTACTCCCTGACATAAATTATGTGAAACACTGAACCCCTAGCTATAATATCTGTCAAACTAAGGAACCCTGGTGGAGAGTTGAGGGGGGCGAAATTCTCAAAAATTCGGTTCGGTCACTTCGCCGAATTTCCCGACAAAAATAAATTCGGTCCGAATTACTTCGGGACGAGTCACGTTAAAAAACAGCTATTTCCAGGCTGCACAGAGCCTGCAGGGTGCTGTAGAACATTGTGCCATACTTAAATATGCAGACGGATCTTGGTTTGGTCTTCATACAATGTTGTGTTTTAGTATGACAGGCATATGACTTCTGCCGCTCTTAGAATCGCTTCACTATAAAATTCCCTGGGCACTTAAGAGGGCAAAACTGACCAAAAAACTCAAGCGGGAATGTAGACTGATAAAGTCATGCCAGCGACAGCTGGAAAAAAACAAGTTGAGAGCTCAGGTGGCAACATTAGTGACAGAGAGTGGAGGTGACGGCGGCAGCCACAGCAGCATGAGGTCAGAGAGTGGCACAATTACATTCTGGAGGTGGAAAAAACAGGAGTAGGCCACAGAGTGGCACAATGACAGAGAGTGGAGGTAACGGCAGCAGCAGCATGAGGTCAGAGCATGGCACAATGACATTCCGGACGTGGCAACACAGCAGTAGGCCACAGAGTGGCACAATGACAGAGAGTGGAGGTGACGGTGGCAGCAGCTTGAGGTCAGACAGTGGCACAATGACATTCTGGAGGTGGCAAAAACAGGAGTAGGCCACAGAGTGGCACAATGACACAGTGTGGAGGTCACAGCAGCAGCATGAGGTCAGACAGTGGCACAATGACATTCTGGAGGTGGCAAAACAGTAGTAGGCCACAGAGTGGCACAATGACAGAGAGTGGAGGTGACGGTGGCAGCAGCATGAGGTCAGACAGTGGCACAATGACATTCTGGAGATGGCAAAAACTGGAGTAGGCCACAGAGTGGCACAATGACACAGTGTGGAGGTCACGTCTGCAGCAGCATGAAGTCAGGCAGTGGCACAATGACATTCTGGAGGTGGCAAAAACTGGAGTAGGCCACAGAGTGGCACAATGACACAGTGTGGAGGGCACGGCAGCAGCAGCATGAGGTCAGGCAATGGCACAATGACATTCTGGAGGTGGCTAAAACAGGAGTAGGCCACAGAGTGGCACAATGACTCATTGTGGAGGTCACGGCAGCAGCAGCATGAAGTCAGACAGTGGCCAATGACATTCTGGAGGTGGCAAAACAGGAGTAGGCCACAGAGTGGCACAATGACAGAGAGTGGAGGTGACGGTGGCAGCAGCATGAGGTCAGACAGTGGCACAATGATATTCTGGAGGTGGCAAAAACAGGAGTAGGCCACAGAGTGGCACAATGACACAGTGTGGAGGTCACGGCAGCAGCAGCATGAGGTCAGACAGTTGCCCAGTGCCAAATTCTTGAGCTTGATAAAACTGGAGTAGGCCACAGAGTGGCACAATGACACAGTGTGGAGGTCACGGCAGCAGCATGAGGTCAGGCAGTGGCACAATGACATTCTGGAGGTGGCAAAAACAGGAGTAGGCCACAGAGTGGCACAATGACAAAGTGTGGAGGGCACGGCAGCAACCACAGCAGCATGAGGTCAGAGAATGACACAATGACATTCTGGAGGTGGCAAAAACAGGAGTAGGCCACAGAGTGGCACAATGACACAGTGTGGAGGTCACGGCAGCAGCAGCATGAGGTCAGGCAGTGGCACATTGACATTCTGGAGGTGGCAAAAACTGGAGTAGGCCACAGAGTGGCACAATGACAGAGAGTGTAGGTGACGGCAGCAGGAGCAACAGCATGAGGTCGTGGAGTGCCACAATGACACAGAGTGAAATGTCACGGCACCCGAACAGCAGCAGCAGCATGAGGTCATAAAGTGGCACAATGACAGAGTGTGGAGGTGGGTGGCAATACCAGTCCCTGGTAAAGATGATTGGTGGCAGATGGAGAAACTGTCAGCAGATGTGTGGCATCAGATGGGTGGCGGCATCAGAATAGTGGCTGAGGCAGGTAGTTTGAACCCAGACTCATTTCTTACAGTTTGGTTGAGGCATCATGGCTGATGTAGTCTGACTCCTAAGGCATTGGTGTGTGGAAATCCTGGCCGATCCACGCCTGATTCATCTTGACAAAGGTCAGTCATTCCACATTTCCCGTGGACAAGCGGTTTCTCCTTGGGGTAACAATGGCCCCCGCCGCACTGAACACGCGCTCTGATGCCACACTACTGACCGGGCAGGACAGCTTCTCCAATGCAAACTCATCAAGTTGCGGCCACATATCCAGTTTGGCTGCCCAGTAGTCCAGTGGATCTTCTAACTGGGGTGGCAGAGTGCTGTCCAAGAAGGCCACCACCTGTTGGTTCAGGGACTGCTCCAGGTCCTGCTGCTGCTGCTGGCGACTACCCTCCTCACTAGGCGGGTGAAGGAAGCTGCTCATCAGTGACTCCAGACTTAGGTTACTGCTGATGGAGCTGGTACTGCTCCTACTCCCCCACCTTCCCCCAGCAGCCGCGGCAGTAGTACGTGAGCGCTGAGGAACCCCCCGGTCAGACCTGTCAGAGGAGGGACAATGCCGCACATAGGCAGCGGCCAACTGACTACGGAGTATTTCCCTATAGTATTTGAGTTTGTCCTCCCTCTCAATAGCTGTGAAAAAGGCTCCCATTTTGGACCGATAGCGAGGGTCCAATAGGGTGGAGAGCCAGAAGTCATCCCTCTGCCGGATGCTGACTATGCGGCTGTCACTAGCCAGGCAAATCAGCATGCTGCGGGCCATCTTCACAAGTGACTCCGAGGGGCTCCCTGCCTCCATCTCCACTGTATACTGCCACGGTGCTTGCGGGTCATCTGCCTCGTCTTCCTTATCTCCATCTACCTTCTCCAGCTGCTCCTCCTCCCTTGTCACCTGGGTAGAAAATCCACTCATTTCACCAGACAATGCTTCTGCTCCAATGTCCTCCTCCTCCTCCATTTCCGTCCCCCGGACTCATGTGGCCGCGAGATTTTGTCGCCACGTCTCCAGTCCCTGTCCAGCAGATTTTTCAGCATTCTGTTCCAGGAAAATGAAGCAGTAGGAATGACGTTATTCATCCCGTAGTCCGGGCGACTGACAAATAACGTGGCCTCCTCGAATGGCCTCAACAAACGGAGGTGTACACATGAGCTGCCACTGGCTGACATCAAGTTACACAGGGGAGTACTCCTGTCCGCCTGGATCATCAAAAAATCTTTAATGGCCTTTCTCTGTTCATACAGTCGGTCCAAAATGTGCAGGCTGGAATTCCAACGGGTGGAAACAACGCATGTGAGAATGTGTTTGGGAAGGCCGTTCTGCCGCTGCAACTCGAGGTGGGTGTTCCTGGCTTTGTAGGAATGGATGACGTGCATGCACAGTTTCCTGGCCATTTTCAGAATGTTCTGAAGATCGGTGGAAGACTTCAGAAACCTTTTCACAAACAGATTGAACACATGCGCCATGCAGGGCGCATGGACCATACCTCCTCAGTGCAGCGCGGACACCATGTTCCTCCCATTGTCCGTCACCATGGTTCCGATTTGCAGTTGGTGCGGAGGGAAAGCCACATCGATTTCTTGCTGCATGACGCGGGCAGTTCCTCCCCTGTGTGACTTCGTTCGCCGAGGCAAGCCAGTGTAGTACTGCGTGACCGGCTGTGCCCTACACATGTGGTATGATGGATCAGTACTTGTGGAGGCTGAAATGGTGGTGGTGGTGGAGGAGGGGGAAGCGGACATTGGCGCAGGAGCCGCAGTTTGACAACGTGGAGGAGAAAGCGGCGTCTCCTGTCCAAGTTGTTGGTGTGCTTGGCAGAAAACACATTCACCTAGGTACCATAAAGGACATTTTATTGGCCCTGACCGTAGTTACAGCTCCAGACGTCCGCGCTGCCGTGCACCTTGGAACAAACGATAAGCTCAAGGACTGGCCCCCTTTCTGTTCTACATATTTATGAAGTTTCTGGTACTGCCCTTTTTTGGAAAAGAAAATTTACCGGGTTGGAACTTCATCTCGGCTCGGGACAAGCCATTATTCTGAATGGTGCAGAGTCCACCATTTGGAAAGGGAGTGACCCAGTACCAAAAAACTTGGACAGGAGCACGGTCAGCCGCTGCACTTTTGGATGGTTGGAAGCATACTGTTGTCTCTTTGCAATCGCCTCGCTGAACGACTGCTGGCGCCCATTGGGGTAGCGAGGAGCAGGACATCTGGCGGGAGATGATGGCAAAGAGAAAAAGCTCCTTCTGCAGAGAGGTTTGGGGAGCCTTGATGGCTGCAATGGCATGCATTTCCCCTGGTCGCTGCTGCGGCGGCAGGATGGACCCCCACATCTGAGCCCGTTTTCCCAGGCCACCGGATGGTTATGCTGCATGTGTTGACGCAGGGCCGTGGTGCCAATGTTAGCTCCCTGGCTACGCTTCACTTTCTGCCCACAGATTCTACATATACCCATATTCGGGTCCTCCGGTGTCTTAGCAAAGAAAATGCCAACCGCCGAGTATCTGATTTTACCGCCAACGCTGCGCACTGAGGGACTACTGTCGCCGCTGCCTCGCTGACCCCTGTGCCCCTATTTTTGGACTGCGAAGCGGGTTTTCTACCCGTGTCCGCTTGGCTCCCGACCCCACACTGCTGCTACCCTGCTGACTCACGGCCACACAACCCCTTGCTGGCTGCGCCGCTGCCTGACACCCAAGATGACACCCTTTCTCTGACGATGATGAAGCCCTTACTTCACCGGCTCCCCAAATGCGGTCGGCTACTTATCATCTATTGTGTTTTTATCGTCCTGCTGTCCCTCACACCGCCTTGGTATTTCAGAGGCTGACCCCTCACAACAACCCCATGCCCCTCTCCCAAACTAACTTTGCCGCCT
>JAODAL010050113.1:0-27668 GCA_025379985.1 Phyllomedusa bahiana
TGATGGATCGGACTTAGGTTTCAGTTTCTTGGGAAATTTGTTATTTGCGACAGCGGTGGTAATGACGTTGTATAAGGGAAAACGGGGAGGAGGACTGCATGAGGTCTATGCGGCGGTCAGTGCCGGCACAACAACTTAGAACCTCTTGTGCCAGGGTCAACGCAGAGGATGGCAAAGCGTCTGGATTGTCAGAGAGTGAAAAGGGGAGGGGAGGCAGGCGGCCCACTGGTTCCGGTTTCCCTTCGAGGGAGATGGGTTACTGCCATGGTGGGGGTGGCTCCCAGGGGTGGATTTAAGTGGGTTTATCTTTTTTACCCTGCTGTGGGGTGGCAGGCGGCTGAAGTGCTCTTCTGGAGACAGAGGCGGGAGGAACGGGTGGTCTGTTTGGGCGGGAGCCTGTTTACAAATTTGTCATACTCTCCCTGAAGCAAGGAGCAACGGGCAGCCAGTCCCAAGGGCTGACGTCGAAGGGCAAGGGAGGGCCCTTCTCGAGAATTTGAGAGGAGGCGTGTGGTATCCAGAGGAAGGGTCTCCCTAGATTGCGCTGGAGGGATGAAGATGCAGGTCACATGGCCAGCCAAAAATACTGGGGCATCAAAAATCGATCATTGGGCTGCATGGAGGCAACATGGACTCACTTTAAACCCGCATAAGGGCAGACATATGCGTCATGTATGAGATTAGCTACACTAAAATGAGGCAGCAAACAATTACAGACACCAAACGTGGTGAGAACAGGCAATCACAATCAGTAAGTAAGATGGTGCGGCCCAACAGTTCTGGGTCGCTGATGGTAGAGAAGCAATAGACAGGGGACTAAAGGGATTATGTCCTTGCGCAGAGCCAGTGACCGGCGACAGGCCTCCAGGTATTTGGTATAGGAATGTCTGTGCACAAGTCACGGCAGGTGGCAGCAAGAGCTATCTATCCATGATAGTAGAGCTACAGAGTTCACAGCAGCAGGAATGCTTGTGTGTAAGACATGCACAGACAGCAGGTGGCAACAAAGGCTATCTATCCATGACGGTAGAGCCGCAGAGTCCACAGCAACAGGAATGTCTGTGCACAAGTCACTCATGGACAGCAGGTAGCAACAAAGGCTATCTATCTGTGATGGTAGAGCCGCAGCATCCACAGTAGCAAGGATGTCTGTGCACAGGTCACTTACGGACAGCAGGTGGCAACAAAGGCTATCTATCTGTGATGGTAGCGCCGCAGAGTCCACAGCAGCAGGGATGTCTGCGCAAAAATCATGCACGGACAGCAGGTGTCAGCGAGAGCTATCTGTGATGATAGAGCCGCAGTGCTCCACAACAGCAGGAACGTCTATGCACAAGTCACTCACAGACAGGGGGTGGCGGCAGAGGTTGTCTGTGATGATGGAGCCACAGAGTCCACCGCAGCAGGAATGTCCACACACAAGTCACTCACAGACAGCAGGTGGCAGCATATGCTATCTATCCATGCCCAAGGTGGGGGGGTGTGATGGAAGGGAGCGTCCAGCCCTCAGTAGCAACCCCTCAGCAGTGCCCATTATGATCCAGATGATGGAGGAGGGGCAGGATCTAGAGGGACACTGTATGGCCAAAGCTGGCGATATATTTTGCAGCTGGTCACTTAGCCGGGAAGACCCTGCGTGGGTCAGGAAAGCCTCGGAGAGGTAAAGGACGCAGTGCTGTACGTCCCAGAGTAGGCCTCCACAGTCTCACGGTGGGGGATCAGGAGCTGTGCTGATTCATGCCCCAGCTGTGGGCCCAGGATGTAGCTGGCAGGTCAGCTCGGCTGAGTGTGGGCAGCAGGAAGTATCCCCCCCAGCCCCTGCATTGACCTCAGTGGGAGAGAGTCCTTCTCTATCTCCCACCTGGATTCTCCGCTGTGGCGTGGGAGTGATAGATGCCTGGCAGCAGCAGCGATGGTGGGGCTCGGCCCGACGTCGGTACGGGATCTGCCGCGGCCGGAAGTTACGTGTGTCCGCCCGGGGCCCAGCCGGCGCGTCAGGAACCCGCGTCCCCTCCGGCTATGAGCGGCGCCCAGCGGCAGCAGTGATCCCGCAGGTCACTGGGATTGCAGGGCCCGGCCCGGGTTTGACAAGGCGCGGGGCCGCCCGCGGGGATCCGTGCACCTTGATGGTGGTGCGGGCTGGGCCCTGCAGCACTGACGTCCGTCACAGGCCTCTGTCTCCGGCAGGTAGGACGGGTTGGTGCGGGTGTTCTCGCCGTCTTGCCGCAGCTAGCAGTGGGGGCGAAGTCTGCTGCCTGGTCCTCCGCTCATGCCGTATCCCTCCAAGATGGCCACCGGCAGTTTGTGTGTGGGCCTTATGCGGTGCCTCTCACCGCCATGGACTCCCGGGAAGAATGCAAAAATGGCTGCTGGCCCGCGGGCACCGGCACCCCGGCTACCTCCAGGGAAGGTTTGGGGGTCTTTGGAAATTTCTGGATGGCCTCAGGATCCAGTAGATGCTGATGTCCTAAGCAGGAGCTGTGGTAAAACGCGGCCATACGTGATGCCCCGCCCCCGGAAGTCCGTAACAATGTTTTGAACTTGTGACTTTCAGGCTCCATATCTCACCATCTACTACAGCTTTGTACATGAGGCTACTGTAATTTTATATACATTTATCTACCGATCTTTTATACAAAAATTTGACTTGCAAGTATTTAGCATCTGCTCAGTTCTGCAGATTCTTCCCTGTAACTGCATTGTTACGTTTTGCTCCTAAAAAATCAAAATGTTAATTTTTGTATTTTTTTTTGTTGAAATTTGGAAATCACCTTTTTGTTTTCAATACTGCTGAATCCTTCTGGGCTCTGAATCAGATTCAAGCATTCTTGACCAAAATCTGATCTCTGGTCTCTTCTACAACATTCCCAAGTCGGTGCGACTGACTTGGATACAAATACAGCTTTTTCTTCCACTTACCACAAAAGATCAAACATTGTTACCCTTTTACTTGTCAGTGTCTGTTCTACTAAATAGATTGATTATTGTAATTTTAAAGGGGATAAAAACCGCCTGATGTTACCATTTTACTACAGTAAAGTTATCACTTAAACATGCGCCATGTATGAGGGAGTCAGGAGGAGTCGGAGGTTTGGGAAACTGAGGAGTCGGGGCTTTGGCTTGCCGACTCCACAGCCCTGGTAACAATGATTCATCTGGTATATTTGCTCCATGTATCGGTGTATTATTTGGTGACTGTTCTCTATAAGGTATAACATCGTCATACGGAGGTGAGCACTTCTGTAAAAGTAACTTTGCCATTGATTATTTTCATTGTACAGTGACTTCTGAGGGGATGGGAAGGATCTATGGGGAATACGCAGAACATTAGTGACAGTAACAGAGGTTCTTCTTCTCTGTAAAAATACAAGTCGCAGTTCACAATGTGGCCTAAAGAATGCTTGGGGTGGAACGCAGCCCTATGAGCAAAGCGTAACACAGAGGGCCCTGGCCCCGGATGTCTTAGGACCCTAGCAACACCCCGGGTTGGAGTTAGTTGGGCAAGTGAGGTGAGAGAGCCCCGAGCCCGGAGATAGCAACTGAGTGTATCAGGACTGTCTGCTTAGTCCTAAAATAAAGGCTGAATAACAACTGTAGGAAGCCACAAGTTGCCGTTAAATTGACGGACGTTATGTGTCACGATCTGCTTAAGATCGTGAAATAAAGCCCTTTTTGTTTTGGTGTCAGCGGCAGCAGGCCACTGACACAGGTTATTTTATATGTAGAAAGGGCAATAATTGCCGTGATCCGGGTCGGGGCTTTATTGGAGCAGTCTGTAGGAGTTGGGTGGGATGGGCTGCTCCACATCCAGTCCTGGGTTTACCACCCTATATAAGGCCACAGGCTCAGGTGAGAGTGGGTGTGGTTCCTTCCCTTGGTCAAACTTCCCCAGGAGCGAATGTTTGCAGGAGAGCCAGAGCTGGGCCTTGCATCCATAGAGGGAACGACTGAACTGCATGCGGTTGCCTTGCCCAGGAGATTCAGAGTAGGGTTACTGTGCTAATACCAGTGACTGTGTTTTCAGAGGGTCTTTTGTTTGGCTGAAGAAAGCCTGGTTTAATTTCATGTTTTTTTGGAGTGCTACATAAACTTTGCCGTGTTTCCCCACTAAAGGATGCTTCCCTTTGAGCTAATCCCTACAATTGGTGGATTTTGCGGGCAACATCCTGGAGAAAGAGACTGCATGCCTGGGTTAAGGCGGCTGCTACTCTTAAAAGCCAGACAGGAGTAATGGAGGAGCTGGTGCAGGTGAGCGCCCAACAGCAACAAGCCATGCTGAGTCCGTGCGGTCACAGCAAGAAACGAACCAGCCCTGATCAGGCAGATGTCCATCATGGAGGGGGCAATCCGGGGGAAGGAGGCCCCAGCTGCACCCCGTCAGGAGGACGGACAGCAGTCGCGGAAAAGGGTACGAGACGCCTTCAGAAGATGACCCAGAAGACGACGTGGGAACCCTTTCCCCTTACCGTCTTTGAGCGGGTTGCCGAACGGGAAAAGACAAACCAGCCCGCAGTGGGCAGAGGTCCTAGCCCCTTTCTCACCGGCGAGCCTCAAAAGGCTTATTATCTTGTCTCTGCAGGATGCCAGGGAATACCCTAAGCTGAGAATCAGAGATCCTGCACGCCTGGGCGTGACGTCACCGTCCGGACTCAGAGGGTGCACCAGTGGGATACAGGAGGGACCGGCCCCCAAGGTCCCAAATGTTTGATCTCCTGCCCCTCATCCAGAAATGGCTGCAGCCAGAGGTCTGTTCCCCAGCCCAGATTGGTGGAAAGGGTCATGATGGACCGGTTTGTGCACGCTCTCCCAAGCCAGTGCGTGCTGGGTCGCGCAGGGAAATCCCCAGACGGCAGATGACTTGTAGCCTTGGTGGAAAGATATCAGGCCGTGGAGCGCTCCATGGGAAAATCCGGGACCCTTTGCCCTCCATACTGGCGTATGCAGAGTGACTTGACGGCCAAGAAGGGGACCCAAACCCCCTAGAGAAGCCGGCCCGGGGCCCAAAAGGGCCCTCCCAGAGCCAACCTCCAGACCCTCTGTCAGGGACATCATCTGCTGGAAGTGCCATGTTGCGGGCACATGCGGCCCAAATGCCCACTTGGCTCGGAACCCATGGACTGTTCCATAGGGCGGCGTACGTCATTGTTTGCGCAACCCGGGCCTGCACAGCAGTGATGGACACAGAGAAGGGACTTCCACTCTGTCCAATAAGGGTGAATGGTTACCCCTATCAGGGGACTCCTGGACTCGGGGAGTTTGGTCACTCTCCTAACGGCCCGATTCCCCCATGTGTGATCCCAGGGAAAACTTTGGGAGTCACTTGCATACATGGGGATACCAAAGTGTACCCAGTGGCAGAGTCACGTTAAAATCTGTTTGGGGGTACAGTGTCCCACCAAGTAGGCATCGTTAAGGGGTTACTGCACGGGGCGAAATTGGCCGGGATTTGCCCTCTCTTTTGGTTACTATGGGAAAATAACAGTACAGCAGAAATTCCCAGAGAGCACAGACAGCCCTGGAACCCTGTCCAGGAGGGGGTTTTCCCGAATTCCGTTCTCTGTCCATGGTAGGAGATGGTGAGAACGAGTCACCCCTTGACGAACAGTCCCCGCCCTAGGGGTATCTCGGGGAAATTTTGGGACGGCCCATCTGCAGGATGAAACCTGAAAGGGCTTTCAATAGCGTGGTGGTCCTGGATGGGGTACCCCAAGAGTCAGGGGCCGAAGGAAAGATTTCCCCATTTTGCCTTTAAGGGGAACCTGTTGTAACCGGGTGACCAAAATCCGTTGAAGAAGTGGGGGTAAACTGCTAGTTCCCAAACCCCTTTAGGCGGTTGGTCATGGCTGGCTCACAGTCATGTCTTGGGGGGGACACCTGAGGCCCGATAAGACCGTAGAGAGGATTCTACCCAGATTCTACTGGCCAGGGTGCTACCGGGAATCCGGAACTACTGCCAGTCATGTCCCAGTGCCAAGGAAACCCCCCCAGTCGCCAATTCCGCAGCCCGCTAACCCCATTGCCTACTTATTGAGATACCTTTGAGAGAGTAGGAATGGATTTAGTGGGCCCTGGTAAAGTCGGCTCGAGGACACCAGTACATTCTGGTCATCATGGACAAACGCTACCAGGTACCCAGAAGCTTTTGCCCTGAGAAATGCTTCCCAAAAGTCATTGCTAGGAGCCTTGGCACATATTTTCCCGAACGGGGTTGCCGAAAGAGATCCTGACGGATCAAGGGACCCCCTTATGTCCCAAGAGTAATGAAGGATCTTTGTAAGGTTCTGAGGGTGACCCAGCTACGCACCCCGGTTGTATCACCCCCAACAGATGGCTTGGTAGAGCGCTTTCAACAAGACCCTTTAAGGCCATGTTGAAGAAAATAGTCGAGAAAGATGGCGAGATTGGGACTACCTTTTGCCGTATCTCCCATTTTCTATTAGAGAGGTTCCACAAGCCTCCACAGGGTTTCTCCCCTTTGAATTGCTTTATGGCAGGCATCCCAGGGGTCTATTACATATCGCCAAGGAGACCTGGGAAAGCGAAGTCACACCCCATAAAAGCGTTATTGAGCATGTGGCCCAGTTGCAGGAACGGATCGCTCAGTACCCTATTGTTAAAAAGCATCTTTACAGGCCCAAGAGGCGCAAGCGAGAGTCTAAAACAGGTTGGCCGAGTGAGACAGTTTAGTCCAGGGGACCGGTCCTGGTCTTAGTACCAACGGTGGAGAGCAAGTTCCTGGCGAAATGGCAAGGTCCATATGAGGTAGTTGAGAAGGGGGAGAGGTCAACTATCGGTCCCATCAGCCGGGTAGAAGGAAGCCTAATCAAATTTACCACGTTAACTTGCTCAAAACCATGGAAGGATAGGGACCCCCGGAGGCATCTTGTTTGTGGTCCCAACCAGAGACCATGTAGAGGCAGTAAAGATTGCAGAGACCCTGTCTCCTTCTCAGACCCAACAGTGCAGACAACTGCTGCAACAAAATGGGACTTGTTCACAGAGGCACCTGGGCTAACAATGTTGTGGAACATGAGATTGTGACCGAGCCTCATGTCAGAGTGAGTTTAAAACCTTATAGGATTCCCAGGCCGTAGGAAAAATTGTGGCAAAAGAGGTACAGAGAATGTTAAAATTAGGGTGATAGAGGAGTCTAAGAGCGGGTGGTCCAGCCCCATCGTGTTAGTGCCAAAACCCAACGGTTGAGTGGCGCTTCTGCAACGACTACCGTAAACTAAATGAGGTATCCAAGGTCGATGCATACCCCCTGCCCGGGTGGATGAGCTTATTTAGAGGTTTGGGCCAGCCCGGGATATCACCCCCTAGACCTGTCTAAGGGGGATTGCAATCCCTTAGCCAAGGAGGCCCGAGAGAAGACTGCATTTTCTACACCCGACGGGTCCTTCCAATATGTCAAATGCCATTTTTGGGGTTGCAGGGGGCTCCCGCCACCTTCCAGAGGGGGGATGGATAGGATCTTGGGTCCCACACAGGGCATATGCGTCAGCCTACCTTGACGACATAGTGATCTTCAGCCGAGATTGGGAGAGTCACCTTAAGAAGATCCAAGCTGTCCCTAGATCGCCCAAGGGAAAAGGGGGGTTCACCCTAAACCCAGTAAGTGCGCCGTAGGGAAAGGAGGAGGCCCGTTACTTTGGGGGATGTCGTGGGAAGAGGGGAGATAAAGCCTCAAGTGAACAAAATTTGAAGCCATCCAAACTTGGCCCCGCCCCTCAATAAGAAACAAGTGAGAGCGTTTCTAGGGATTGTGGGATATTACCCGGGGGTTTATCCCTAAGTTCGCCGAGATGGCAGGCCCCTAACTGACCTAACGAAGGGTGTCAAATCCCCCATGTCAAGTGGTCCCCAGAGGTGAGGAGGCCTTCCAAAACTTGAAGTCAGCCCTATGTAGACAGCAGTATTGGTGGCCCCAGATTTCTCGCGAGAATTTGTGGTACAAACAGATGCCTCAGAGATCGGCCCCAGGAGCAGTAATGTCCCAGGTTATCAATGGGGAGGGAACATCCCGTGAGTTTCCTCAGCAGGAAAACTGTCCCTGCCGAGCGTAATTATTCCAATATTGAGAGGGAATGCTTGGCCCTTAAATGGGTCGCCGATTCTCTCCGGTACTACCTCCGGGTCGGAAATTTAGATTGGTGACGGATCATTTCCCTTTAAAGTGGTTAAGGGAGAAAAAGGGCAACAAAGCAAGGGTCACCCGTGGTTCCTGGCTCGCAGGATTTAATTTTTCGGTGGAGCACAGGCGGGGAAGCTGCAGGGGGATGCAGCTGCCCTGTCTAGGGTATATAGTTTGATGGCGGTAGGTGCCCCGTCCCCCGGCAGTGGGCAGAGGGGGGGGTATTAGGAAGCCACAAGGTGCCGTTATTGAACGGAACGTTATTGTGTCACCGATCTGCTTAAGATCGGTGAAATAAAGCCCATTTGTTTTGGTGTCAGCTGGCAGCAGGCCACTGACACAGGTTTTGTATATGGGAGTATGGCAATAATGCCGTGATCCCGGGGCGGGCTTTATTAGAGCCGTCTGTAGAGTTGGGTAGGATGGCTGCTCCCACATCCAGTCCTGGGCTTACCAGCCCTATATAAGGGCCAAACAGGCTCAGGTGAGAGTGGGTGTGGTTCCTTACCTTGGTCAAACTGCTCAAGGAGCGAATGTTTGCAGGAGAGCCAGAGCTGGGCCTTGCACTCCATAGAGGGAACGACTGAAACCCGGCATGCGGTTGCCTTGCCAGAGATTCAGGGGTACGGTACTGTGCTGATACCAGTGACTGTGTTTTCAGATGTCTTTTGTTTTTGGCTGAAGCAAGCCTGCGTTTAATTTTCATGTTTTGTGGAGTGCTATAATAAACTTTGCCGTTTTTCACACTAAAGGACTGCTTCCCTTTGAGCTAATCCCTACACAACGTACAGAACACGAGCGCATTAAGTCTGTGGGTAAGTGTAAGACTGAAAACATAAAGTATTCACATATGGGACATATCACCAACACCACATCACCCATCACTGATTGGAACTACAAGGTCTTATGCATTTCAAATTTTTCACAGATTCCTGCGTTTAGGGGTTCCAAATGTGATATACCCCGTAATTAAAGTCCTAGCAACCCCCAAACAAAAAATTAAGGTCTAAAATAATCTGTTGGCCAAAAATTTTTCACTAAAAAAATCAAACCCCTTTTTAAAAAAAAAATTTTTCATAAACAAAACAAAAAAATCACCAAAAACAAACACAAATAAAGAAATGGTTTTTGGGCTAAAAAAACTTTACAGTTAAAATTTAAAAATTAAATTAAAAGCAAACCAAATTTTATTTCCCGCTCGAAACCCTTTGGGGCAATAGTATTCCAAAACACAAAAAAACCCCCCAACTAAAAAGATTAGTCTTTCTAACCAAAGATATTGGGCCGAATTTTCCCTTTTAAAAAAAATACAAAAAACATTAAAGGGAAAATTTTCCTTTAAATGGGGAAAAATCTGCTCTTTTCCCGCTACGTAATTTTAAAAATTTAAAAAAAAATGTGATTTACGGGGAAAGCCCAAATTTCCCCCCCCTTTCCCAAAGTCCCTCCCAAAATTTAACTTGACAAACTACCCGGGAGTCACAATTCCTGGCCCGGGGGATAAAAAAAATCATACAGGGGGGAAATGTTTTCCCAAAAATTTTATACTTTTTTATGTAAAGATTGTATGGGGCCCCTTTAAAAAAAGAAAAAAAAAAAGGGGAAAATTTTCCCCCACCCCCGCTAACCCACTGGGTTATGCCGGGGCCCCCAAGAATGGAGTTCCAAATGCCCTCTGCTAAACCCCCACTGTGTAGGGGCCCCGGGAGCCCGAAAAGGAATTTACTGGGACCCCCCGCTAACCCTAAAATGTGTATTGGGGGCCCCGGGCCCCGCGGGGTCCCCTACACCTCTGCTAACAAAACTGGGGTATGGGGGGGCCCCCAGCAACGGGGGTCAACCACACCTCGCTAAAACCCAATATTTTTTAATAGGCCCCCGGAACAGACGGATGTCCTGCACCTCTGCTAATCCTAACCGTGTTGGGGCCCCAGGCAGATGAATTTTTCAATGCACCTCTGCTAACACTACTGTTTTTATGGGGGGACGAGCAGACGGATTTCACTGCACCTCTGCTAACCCAATGTGTATGGGGCCCCCCGGGGCAGAAAAGATGTTCCCCTGCACCCCCTGCTAACCCTACTTTCTATGGAAACCCGGACAATTTAAAGTCAAATGCACCTCTTCAAAACCCCACTGTGAAAGGGCCCCGGGGCCTTTTTAGATTTCACTGCACCTCTGCTAACCCCTACTGTGTTTTGGGGCCCCCCAGCAGAATGGATGTCCCCCTGCACCTCTGCTAACCCAAATGGGAAAAGGGCCCCCAAAACGACAGATGTCTTTACATTTCTTTCTAAACCAAACGCAGCAGCAAAAAAGGGTTCGTTTTCCCCGGCATTTTCAAATTTTGGAAATCGCCGATTGGCAAAAGGTTTTTTTCCCTTTTATCATCACATTTTTTTGCTTTAAGGAATGGATGGACTTGGGGTGACAGGAAAAAAAAAACAGAGAAAAAAACACCCCCCAAAAAAACTGCTGGAAAACACAAGCTGGTTGGGGCCACATTAAAGGTCTGGGAAAAATTTTCAAAAAGGGTTCTCTGGGCCCCTTATCCTCTGAAATGCATCCCCCCTGATTTGGGGGTGGGAAAACCCTTCCCTTTTAAAATTCCATGACCCTTGAAAAGGGGTAGCATTAAAATGAAGGAGCATGACCAAAAAAATTTCCCAATGCTACCTTGTTCTTAAAATTTCCCCCCCCGCCCCCAAATGAAAACACATGAAAAGGGCCCCCTGGATGTTTTTGCCCAAAAGGGGCCCTCCACAGCTGTTGTGTTTGCTCTCAGCTCTCCGAACAGCTGTGGATCATTTGGGAAAAAGATACCTATGACAACCCCACCAGGGGAACCCTTTTGGATTTCCCTTTATAGGGGAAAAATTACAGCCCTTTCCCTTTTTTTTGGAATTTTTCCCATGTTTTTTTAAACCCCCTTTAATTTTTCTGAAAGGGTTTTCCCACATTCTGAAAAACAAAAAGGCTTCTCTCCCTTTTGTGAAATTTTCTTTTTGGGATAACTAGTTTTTCCTTTTTTCTGTTTAAAAAAATTTTTCCCCATTCTGAACCCAAAAAGGCACTCCCCTTTTGTGACTTCTCTCATTTTTTACAAGATGTAATTTTTTTTTGGGAAAATTTTTCCCACACTCTAACACAAAAAAGGGGGCACCCCTGTGTGAATTCCCCTGATGGGTTTAACTAATATAATTTTCGTGAAAATATTTTCCCCCATTCGGGGCCCGGGGAAAAGGGCCCTTCCCCTTTTTAATTCTCTCATGTTTAAATAAAACGATTTTTCCGGGAAAATAATTTCCCCCCATTTTTTGAGCATGAAAAAGGGGTTCCTCCTTGTGAAAATTTTCTCATGTCTAAACCCAAAAATGATTTCCCTTTAAAAAATTTCCCACATTCTAACAAGAAAAAGGGTTTTCCCTTGGGGAATTTCCTGGGTGTATAAAAAGGGAAAGCCTTCAAATGTAAAAGATTTCCCCCATTCTGAACATGAATTTTCTTCTTCCCCGGGGTGAATTTTTTTGTATTTAAAAAGGAAATTTAGGGGTTTTTGGGAAAGAGTTTACCAAAATTGAAACCCCATGGAAAACCTTTTTCCCCCCCTTTTTGGGGCCCGTACTCATGGTAAAAACCCCCTTGGGTCAGGGGAAGGTTTTCCCCGTGATTGGAGGGGTTTTTTTTGACAGGGCTGTATTTTTTAAAAATCCTTTAAAAGTACAATTTTTGGGTTTTCCCCCTGAGGGTGCGGGATATCTTCTTGTAAATTTATAATATAGTGAAACATACCCGTTTTCCCCTTTAAAATCTTACAAATTGTTTTTGTTTTAAAAAAAAAAATAAAAAGTTTTTTTTTTCAAACCCCCCAAAAAAGAAAAAAATTTTAAACAAAAGGGCCCTTTTTGGTGGGGAAAAAGAAAAGCCCGTTTTTTTTTAAGTTTTTTCGGGCAAAGCCAGAGAAGGATCCACCCGGGCAACTTATTATGCCACTTCCTACTCTTACCCTCATTAGCTCAAAGCAGGGAATTTTCCCCGTGCGGGGCTGGCTTTTCAAGGGAAAAAAAGGGGTGGGTACTTCTGCACACAATCTCTCATTGGGTGTTTTGAGTTTTATGGGGGGATATATGTGAGTTGCAAAAAATGGTAGATTTTTGGCTTTTTCCCAATTTTTTTGATTGTTTTGGGGGCTGCTGTTTTTAAAAGTTAAAAAGAGTGAGTGGAGAAATAAGACGTGGGAAAATGTGGTGTTTTGGCGGCTTTTATTCAAAGGTAACATTGGCAGGAAAGGGGTGTGAGAGCAAGTGACATTACATGGGGGGCAGCTCACCCCCAAAAAAGACCCTTAAGGGGCAAAAAACATGGGTCCCAGGTACAAAACAAGCATCCCATATGGGGGCCCCGGGGCAGATAAATTTTCTCCCACACCTCTGCTTTTCCCTACGGTGATGGGGGCCCCCGGGAAACAAAATGGGTTTCACGCACCCCTGCTAACCCCACTGTTATGGGGGCCCCCCCGGAAAAGAAAGACTTTTACTGCAACCCTTTTTTTTCAACCCTCTGTAAGGGGCCCCGGATTAAAGGATTAACTTTCACCCTCGCTAACCCCGGCGTGTATGGGGGCCCCGGGGCAAACGATGTCACTGCACATCTGGTAACCCCACTGTGTATGGAATCCATCCTTGCAGATCCCCTACATCCATACTAGAAATGTCTTACATTAGATAAAGGAGCATGACCAAAACTTCCAAGTACTACTCTGCCTCTTAATTCCCCAAACCCAACTGAGCACATGAGGGGCTTCCAGGATGTTTGCTATATGGACCTTCCAGTAGCTGTGCAATACAGTCGGCTCCAGATCACTGTGACAACCTACCAGGATCTTATGGAGTCATTCGCCGCCTGTCTCGCTGCTGTCTGTGCTGCACACAACGGTCTCGCTGGAGATAATGATGGGACTTCACTGTGTGTATTTCTCATTACTTTCACTCCTCACAGTGAGAATCTGCCTGTGTGACTGCAGCCTTATAAATCCTTGTATAACGCTGTAAAGTATCAGTGACACAGTCCAGGATTCTGCTCTACACTCACTCATCACTTTTATCACATAAACCAGGACTTGATAACATTCTGAGATGCACAACCTTGTCTGACAATCAGGACTGTCCTCTGCCCACACATCTGGCCCTTCAACACCAATGGGGCAGCACTTTTATACTAGTGGACACCATCTGGTTAGTGTCAATCTCATCATGGCTATAACCAGATCATCATGAGACAAAGTGCACATCTCCAGCTGATCTCATGCACGGGACAATGAGGTCTGTACGGCCTAACGGCTGCAGTCACCAGGTCTCCATGTTATAGAGCATCTCTAGGATGTGGTGGAATAGACAGAGCGAGGTTTTACATCAGAATCTGTAATAAAGGTTTCCAGGACCTTGTTGTATCCAATTCACTAAGAATTCAGGCTGTTCTAGGGAAAGGTGGCCCTAATGAAGTGGCCCCTGAGAGCAGATTCCGACTCCAGCCTCAGAAACACTGCAATAAGTGTCCATAATATATAGAAGGGAATCACTTCCTCTCAGCTTTTACTAAACCCTTCAAAAATTCATCTTAAAGAGTACCTATCACCTTCAGACAAACCTCATGAAGTAACAGAAGACTAAAATACAAACATTTTCTCAAATAAGTTTCATTAGGAAAACCAAAGCATTTAATCTGTATTTCAGTTTTTAAGACAGCTCTGAAGTCGGGCCAAGTCGGCACATGACAGCTTGATGGATCACTGTGATGACAGTTGTAGGCTCTTGAACTGGGAGAGTCCACAGTGCAGGGGGGTGCCTGTAAATCTACATCATGTGCACACCAGCAGCAGTGTAATAAAGATGCCTGTGTGCTATAGAGGAGGAGGCTGAAGCAACAGGTAAACTCTGTCACACTGTTTCCTTAGGCTCTGTCTCCACTGCACAGAAAAAACGTCAATTTTTTTCAGCGTTTTATCATTTTCTAAAAACACTGAACAAATGACTGAAAACATCTCCCATAGACTTCTAATGTAAAACCCTCCTGCTGTCTCCACGGAGCTTCTTTTTTCTGCTTGTTTTTTTACTGGTCGTCTTTTGTAACATGTTGTAAAAAACGGCAGAGATGGGGGGAAAATTTACTACAGGAGTCTATGGAAAGCGCAGGATGTTTTTTTGCCGTGATTTTTCAATGAAAACCCACCCAGGAGATGAGTCCCTCCTATAGTGAGTGTTACAGTTTATACTTTTTTTCAATTCTGCATACAAGTGTTTCATGTGTTCTTGTTCGTACCGTTTGTAATAAAATTATCATGTTTTTGTGGCTAACTTTTTTTGCGCAATTCAAGATTTTTGCTCTAATGACGCTAAATATAGGTGGTTTTTTTTCGGATTCAAGAAACAGTTTTATTAAGGAATGGGTGAACATGAAACAATCAGAGCACAATCAGATCAGCTTAAGTGGTAAGTTACATCGATAGACATGAGCAATGATAGGTATCGACATGGTACAGCTTTGTTATTGTCGGACCCGTAAGGTCTACAGAGGTAATGAAGTAGTGAAAGATGCGGTGTACATATTTCAGGAACCATACTCCCATGAAGTAAAGAGTAGCCTGTCCTCTCTCTGGTCTGGGCTTAGTGTCGAGATACACTCCGCCGAGATCAGTAGTGGGAGTAACAACAAACCCTAGTGATGACGGTAAGAAGCTCCATACGCATGGTAAGACCCTAGATGTCATCCATGGTACAGATGAGGAGAGTAAAGCCGGATGATCTATCTTGGTCTATATGATCATAGTGCTCCATAACTAGAAACAAATCAATTATAACATACAATAGCCTTTAGAACAGAGGCTATGAAAACATATTAGAACCTGGAAAGACAAGGGACAAGGAGGGGGGGGGGGGCAGCCGAAGCCGGGGACCACGCGGCACAGAAAAGTGGTCGTCTCAGTAATCGGGTGAGATCGCAGAGGCAGAGTTCGGGGAGTGTCTCTTAGAGAGTTTTGTAGAGTGGGGACTTACAGAAATCTAACCAATCGTTCCAGACGCGCAAGAAACGCTCCGCCTCGTTAAGTGACTCGTTACGCAGCTCCTCCATTCTACAAACCATATGTACCTCCTTGTACCAATCTGCAGTGGAGGGGCATGCGGTGGATCGCCATAATCTGGGGATAACTGCTTTTGCCGCATTTAATAGGGCTGAGATCAGGTGGGTTTTCAACACCCGGGTCGGCAAGTGAATGTCAAAAAGGAGTAGGACCGCTGGGTCATTACGCAGCTGCTCATTGCATATCAGACGAATAGCGCGAATGATTGTGTTCCAGAAGGGTTGTATGGAGGAACATCCCCACCAAATGTGAATCAAGGTCCCAATTTCTTTTTGGCAACGCCAACAGGTGTCGGGTACTGCTGGATAAATGGAATGTAGCAGGGAGGGGACCCGGTACCATCGGGTAAGAATTTTGTAATTCATTTCCTGAATTCTGACCGAGACAGAGGTCTTATGTACCAGGAAGAAAATTTTACTCCAGTCTTCGACCGAGAGGGGCCTGGACAAATCCCTTTCCCATGCTGTTTGATATGAGAGTTGTAAGGGGTCTAGGGAGGCAGTTAAGAGGCCATAAATCTTCGAGAGGCGATGTGCAGAGTGAACCCTCTTAGCACACCACGTATCAAAGGGCTTAAGAGGTCTATTTAGGGATAGAATTGCCTTATTTGAGGAGTAAAAACTTTGTAATTGATAGAAGTTTAATCTGGAAAAACGAGTTGGGGCAAAGTCTGAGATAAGGTCAGAGTAAGAGCGAAACGCGTCACCCTCACAAAGGTCTCCCATTGTCAAAAAGCTTCTAGCTCCCCGGAGCGCTGAGGACGCGTACCGTAGCTCATCAGATAAGAGCGGGTTCCCTGTTAATGGGGTGAGAGGGCCTCCCGGGGAGAGGATGGTCAAAAGGAGGGGAAGGCCCTACAAAAATCCTTAGGGTGGGTTTTAGTTATAAGGGGACGAGTGCACAAGGTTTTCTTGGGAAGTAAGGACGACGGGAGCCATTGCAGGGGTTCCACCGAGTGGCCATGTAGGGCGGATTCCATCTGAACCCAGCATTTATCCTGCGCACCGTGAAAGCAATCTAGGATTCTGACAGCCACAGAAGCTAAGAAGTAAGCTTGGAAGTTCGGCAGTGAGAGGCCGCCCTCCAGACGTGGTCGCATCAGAATGGCTCTAGATATCCGAGAGTGCTTCCCTGCCCACACAAACCGGGTAGTGATTGTATTCAGGGAACTAAAGAATGATTTAGGGAGTTGGAGAGGAACTGCCTGGAATAAGTAAAGCAGGCGAGGGAGAATATTCATTTTTAAGATATTTATGCGGCCAATCCAGGAGAAGTCTTTATGGTCCCATCTGCACAGGTCTCCTTGGATCGATTGGAGGAGAGGGGCAAAATTAAGGTCGAAGGTTTTATTCAGATCTGAGGGGATATGGACCCCCAGTTATTTGAGCGATGTGTTGGCCCAAGAGAAGGAGTAGTTGTCTTTCAGTGACTGGAGAGTCTCCTGGGGGAGATTAAGGCTAAGCGCCACACTCTTAGACATGTTGATTTTATGATTGCTTACAAAGCCAAAGTCTCGAAGGGCCCTAAGAACGGATGGTAGAGAGATGAGAGGTTCAGTTATGTACAATAGCAGATCATCCGCAAATGCAGAGCATTTTATCTGGCCAGGTCCAATATGTAGCCCGTGGATTGAGTCATCTGAGCGAATGTCTCTCAATAAATGCTCAATAACAAGGGCATATAAGAGTGGGGAAAGAGGACATCCCTGCCTGGTACCATTGCCAATAACAAAGGGAGCCGATAAGGATCCATTTACTCGAACCTGCGCCTGAGGGGAACAGTATAATGCAAGAATTTTAGACAGGAGAATCGGACCTATACCAATAGCTTTGAGAGCCCCTTCTAGAAAGGGCCAGGCGACACGGTCGAAAGCTTTCTCCGCGTCCAGTGAGAGCAGCATACAGGGAGTCTTGGAGTTGCGGGCGAAGTGGATAATAGAAAATGTTTTTAGTGTGTTGTCCCTCGCTTCCCGTCCAGGAATAAATCCCACTTGGTCCGGATGGATCACTTCACACAGCAATGGGTTCAGCCTTAGGGCTATTAATTTTGCGAACAATTTGGCGTCCGTGTTTATTAGGGAGATAGGTCGGTAGCTTTGGCAGACACTGGGATCTTTGCCGTCCTTAGGGATCACTGTTATATAGGCTCTCAGGAAAGCAGGGTCAAAAGCGGGACAGCCAAAACTGTATTGAAGGCAGTCAGAATAGGGTCTGCAAGTTCCTCCCACATATCCTTATAGAACCTTTGCCATGTATCCATCCGGACCGGGGTCTTCCCAGTCGGGAGAGCAGCGACTGCCAACTGGAGCTCTTCCCGAGTGAAGGGATCTTCAAGAGAATTAAGAATGTGTTGAGGTATGGAGAGGGGCAACGTTTTCTGGAGGTAATCCTGGAGGGGGGTAGGGCCGGGTGTGTGGGGCCTTCCCCCACATTGGGGAAAGATTAATATAATTTCGAGTAAAAACCCGTGGAAAGCTTCGAGAATTTCCTCTGTCTTATAAGCCAATCTCCCGTCCGACATCTTAATCTGTGGAACAAATAGAGAGGCTCTTTTTTTCCCTCAAGCTCGAGCTAAGTATTTAATTTGGTTGTTACTCCAAGAATAGGGGTGACTGCACATAGCTGAACGATATCTCCGATTTTTTTTTTTCATTAAATAGAGTATTTCGTGTCGTAATTGGGTCTACTCCATCAGTTCAAAAGGGCTGCACCACAGGCTTTATGGGAAGACTCAAAAACCCCATCTAGCCTGGCCAAGAGGAGCACATTTTAATTTCGCAGATTCCCTTTTTTAAGCCTCGCACCGTGCTTCATAAGGACACCTCGCAGGGTGCACTTCAGCGCCTCCCATCTAACCTGGGGGGATGTTGGATCACCCTGATGCACAACTGCAAATTCACGGGTTGTGGATTTGAGTTCGGCAAGACAGAGAGCGTCTTGCATTAGAGATTCGTTCAGCCTCCAGGTAAATGGGGAGCGTCGAAGGTTAGGAAGCGAGAGGTCACAAAATACCGGAGCGTGATCAGAGTGCAATATGTTGCCTATTCTGGTGTCAACAGCCCGAGAGAGAAGAGAATGCTGGAGGAAGATGTAATCGATTCTACTATAGGATTGATGCGGAAAGGAGAAAAAAGAGTAATCTTTGTCAGTGGGATGCATCAGTCTCCAGACATCGGAGAGTTGCATGTTGTGGAGCAGAGCTTTGAACTTTTTAAGGACGCGGAGTGGGATTGAGGAGCGACCTAGGGAGGTATCTAAAGGGGGGTGGATTGCCATGTTGAAGTCTCCGCAGAGAATGATCTGACCCTGTGCGAAGACAGTCAAGGCATCTAGGGTTTTGACTAGAAAGGCTATCTGGGTGACATTGGGGACATAGATATTAGCTATTGTGTTTGATGAGTCCCTGTTATGCTGCACTTCACAAAGATTACTCTCGCCTCTTCATCTGTAAATACATCTAGTATCTGCGCCGGAAGCGACTTGTGGAGGAATATTGCAACTCCCTTTGTCTTTTGCGAGGGATTACTGCTATGGTACCAGGCAGGGAAGTAGCGATTATGGAAGGGTTGCAGGTGAGACCGAGCAGATGTGTCTCCAGGAGGCATACTATATGTGCTTTTGCTTATGGAGGGAGTACAGGGTCTGCGATCTCTTTTCTGAAAAGTTAAATCCCTTAACATTAAGGGATGCGATTTTGATATTATGCATGGGGAAGATTAAGAAGCATATGAAGCTTTTGGTGACCCCCCACACAAGAACCGCATGAAAGTGACCGGCCCCGGCTGCGGGACTGGAGGGGGAGGGAGGAAAGGAGTGGGGAAAAAAGAACCTAAAAGGCCTAACACCCAGAGGCCACAGCTCTTAAATCAGCAGGCCAGTAGCTGCAGCAGCCCAGAGAGGTCTGGGACTCGGGGCATTTTGGGAAAAAGGTTGGCCGAACCATATTTTCGAGCATAAAACCCTTTTATAAACACATCAAAAAATCCAAGCTCGACGCAACAGGTGGTATGATTCAATGGCAGTGTCCTTAGCATGAAAAAGAGAAGAAAGGGGAAGGGGAGGGGGGAGGGGATAGAGAGGCGGGAATAGAAGAGGAGAAGGGAAAAGGGGACGGATAAGAGAGAAGGACAAAGGAAGGAGAAAGAGGAAGAAAATTTTATATATAATATATATTTAAAATATATATATATATATATATAAAAATATATATATATATAAAATGGGGGGGGAGGGAGACAATCAAAAAAGGGGGGGGAATTCCCCTTTCTTCCCTCTTATAAAAACCAAACACATCCGCCATAAGAGTAGGTACGAAAGCGAACATTTCGTGTGGGAAAAAAGATCAGCAGGTTAACCACAATAATACATGGGACCCAAAGATGCAGAGTCAATGAAAAACCCTCACAAATGGGGAAGGATACGGAGTTGAGAGGGTTGGAACTGAGGAACCTCATTTCTATTACATTTCAGCCCATACATAGATAAATGTCAACTCGACCGGTTATAAACATTTGAAGGTAGGCATTTGCTGGAGAGAACACCGAAGTCTCACAAAGATAAGTCAGCGATGTGGCGTTCGGCTTGGCATAGAATCTCCCGAGCTCCTTCTGCGCCTGCGAGGGCGCTGGTCTTTCGGCGGGGTCTCTCTCCTAGGGCGGGTGGAGTGCCCAGGGGCAGGGTGAGAGGAGGATGGTGACGGCAGACCAACAGCTGCGTCCCAGTCCGGGATATCAATGTCAGGGAGACCCAAGGTTGCTGAAAAACGAGGCAAGTCCGCCGGGGATTTGAGGACTAGAAGGGAGTCCTTGTTTTTGACCTGAAGCGAAAATGGGAACCCCCATCGATACGGGATATTCCTGCGCTGTAGGGCGGAGAGGAGCGGTTTAAGTGCTGCACGCATGCGTAGGGTACGTCTTGAGAGGTCGGGAAAAAGATCAATGCGCACATCCTTGAATAGAATGGTTTTCATGAGGCGGGCTTTCCGCATAATCTCTTCCTTTAACGTGTAATGATGTATCCTACAAATCACATCCCTAGGGCGATCTGGATCCTGGCTCTGAGGGCGGAGAGCCCTATGCGCTCGGTCGAACTCGATAAAGGTGTCCAACGGACGGCCCAGGATATGATTGAAGGTTTTGGTCAGTGTTGGGATCAGTTCCGATGTACGGACGGATTCAGGGAGGCTGCGGATACGTATATTATTCCGCCTGTTGCGGTTTTCAAAGTCATCTAGTTGCGCTTCAAGGAGAGTTTGACGTTCAGAACGCTCGGCCATTGACGCTTTCAGAGCAGATAATGTGAGATTTGCAGAGTCCCTGTCTGTTTCCAGCTGCTGAACTCTTTCTTGGAGGGATGTCACGGCTGACTTTACAGGGTGTAATTCTTGCAGCCCTGCCCTCGGGAGGTCGCGGCCCGTCTGCTTCATGTCCTCTTTAGAGGGGAGTAAGGAAAGGGGGCTTGTAGCTCCGGATGAGAAGCAAGGGCGTGAAGTGCGGCTTCTGGAGGAGGTAAGGTCGAGGCCAAATAGTGGGTCGCAGGACTCATCGAAGGCGGGGAGAGAGTCTGACGACCAAGGTCTTTGGGCATCTGATCCGGACTTCCCCTCCATGTAGGGGAAGCAGGGTTGCTGTTCCAGGTACTATCTGAAACTGTTATAGGGGGTTGGGGGACTGAGTTGGTCCTAGGGTCAGATAGTTGCCAGGATTGGGCAGCAGGAATCTGTGTAGTGGTGTCAAAGTGCAGGTCTAGGGCTTGCCCTGCATGGGGCTTTACTTGTATGATGGGGCTGCGGGCAGCTTGCCTGTCCAAGTGCGGGTTTGGCAGGCTTCTGGTAACAGCTCGCGGTGTGGTTGGAGAAGAGTCTGACCTCTCTGACCAAGGTGAGGCCACTGTCCAGGCGGGCTCCATTATTACAGCGTTATGACGGTCCCCCTGTGGAGTCTGGCTGCAGCCTGACTTGTGGGCAGCAGCTTCTGAATAGGGTCGTGCGGCCGATCCGTGAGGGAGTGGAGAGGGGGGTCGTTCAGGTGTCATTTGCAAAGCGCTGCTCCCGTTCCCTCCAGTGGCAAGTGGGTCAGTGGTGTAGCCCTCAGCAGCCCACCCATCTGAGGTGTTCATGGATTCTGAGAGTCCATTCTCTCCCTGCATCAGGGGAGTAAGCACTGAGGCTGCAGACCTCATATCCGGGTCCCCAGTTCCTCGTGTAAGGTTTGGAGGAAGATGTGAGGGGGTTGACAGAGATGCCGGTGCGGTGTGTATTGTCCCCTTATTAAGGGAAGATGGGTGCCCCGCGTGTGAAGGGCTATCTAAGATGGCGCCCATAGGCGCGGGAAATCCTGGCCATTGAGCCTGTGGGGGAGACTGGGTGCTTCCAGACCTTGGTAGGTCAGCCCCTTGGGCCACAAGACCCGCATTGTGCGCCGGGAGCTCAGTGAGGGACGGGGCAGACATCGCTGGTTGTACCTGGGACCGGCGCGATCGCTCGGTCAAGAGCTCCTCTCCGCAGCAGACGGGATGGAGTGAGGGCCGGCGACACATGTCCGGGAACTCTGCCATAGCCGCGGCCGGGGGGTCCTCTGCACTGTCGGATCGGCGATGCTGGGTCCGAGCGCCGTTCCGTCCCGCAAGCAGGAGAGGCGCAGGAGGTGATGTCACGAGGAGAGACGGTGCCGGAGCGCGGCAGGCAGCAGCGTCCGCCTCCCCTCCTTCACGGCGGCAAAGGCAGAGCCGCGGAGGTTCAGATGGGGATGTCTCAGCAGCTGGCTGGCTTTGCGGCGAGGATCTGGCCGGGCTGATGGATAGCATGTGCGGCGTGAGGAGTTCCCCCTGCAGCTTCTGGGTAAGCACTCCAGTGCGACGATTCCTCGGGGCACGCTGTTCTTCTCTCTGCCGGTGCGGGGTGGGTGAAGATGGCGCCGAAGCGCGGGAGACCAGGGTACTTGTTCCCAGGTCCTGCAGCGGCTCAAAATAATTAGAGATGGAGATGTCACCCAAGGATGGGGACCTAGGGAGCTTAGCTGCTCTTTTCCCTCTTCTGAAACCCATTTTCAGCAGGCTTTCGCGGTGTTAGTCTGATTCCTGTGCGGAGCTCAGAGGAGAAGCATCCACTCTCTTACATGGCTAGCCATGCCCCCCCCATAGGTGTTTTTTTTAAAGAATTTTGGCGCTATTAAAGTTATCTCCTTTTTGTTGATAAAAATACTTTTTTTGCGGATTTTTGGCGCTATTTCTCGCTTTTGTTGCTAAAAATAAGTTTTTTGGCGTTAAAATACTTTTTTTTATGGATTTTAACACTAAAACACTCTTTTTACGGATTTTGGCCTTATTACAGTTATCTTGCTTTTGTTGCTAAAAATTTTTTTACAGATTTTGGCACTAAAATACTTTTTTACAGATTGACGCAAAGAAATTTATCTTGCTTTTGTTGGCAAAATACGAATTTTTTTTACGGATTTTAGCAAAATAAAATCCGCAAAAATAAAGTTTACACTTTTGTCACTAAAAATAAGTTTTTTGACGCTAAAATCCTTTTTATTTACAGATTTTAATAATAAAATAATTTTTTTTTAGTATTTTGGCGCTATTAAAGTTATCTCGCTTTTGTTGCTAAAAATCCTTTTTTCTTACAGATTTAGGAGATAAATTTAAATCCGTAAAAAGGCAGATTTTTTTGCAGCAAAAGTGATATAACAATAGCGCTAAAATCCATAAAAACATGGACTTTAGCACCAAAATCCGTAAAAAAACTTATTTTTAGTGACAAAAGCGAGGTAACTTTATTAGCGGCAAAATCTGTAAAAACCCGTATTTTTTGCGACAAAAGCGAGAACTCTAAGTGCCAAAATCGGCAAAAAAAAGTATTGTAGTGCCGGAATCCGTAAGAAAACAGATTTTTAGCGGAAAAAGCGGCATAACTTTATTAGTGCCAAAATCCGTAAAAATAAGGATTTTAGCTCCAAAATCCATAAAAAAAAGTACTTTTGGCTACAAAAGCGAGATAATTTTACTAGTGCCAAAATCCCTAAAATGACTACAAGATTCCATATAAATGCAACAATGTGCTTTCCATCCCCTTTTGGATGGCTTAATTTATGCAGACATTAGAAACCAGACTTGAAGACAAGCAAAAACAGTGTGCAAAAAACGCGCCAAAAAACACAAATCACGGCAAAAAATGGCCGTTTTTTTCAGCTGGTTATGACAGGCAGTGGACAGAAAACTCAGTTTCATGAACGTTTTTAGTAGTTCGTTTTCAGGTAGTTTTTTTGTCCACTGCAGTGTAGACACAGCCTTATACACACAGCCTGAACTGATGAAGCAAGTGTGAGAAATGCTCTCTGCCCCGCTCCCTCCCCCCTCTGTTATCAGGCAGAAGGTAGAGCAGAGTGTATAAGGCTGAGATATGGGGGAGCACAAGGTATAAAACTGTGTTATATGAGGGGAGAGTGAATATAGCAGTTACTCAGTACATAGAACTATCACTGGAGAGCCATCACATAAAGAGAAGCTGAGGAAGGCTTCATTATACACACAAAACGCGCATTGCAACAATAAATTGCTGTTTTTTCAGCTGCTTTTGACAGGCAGTGGACAGAAAACTCAGTTTTTAGTATTTGGCTTTCAGGTCATTTCTTGTCCACTGCAGTGTAGACATAGCCTTATTGTGCTTTGCCTGCTGTACTGTATGTAGTGAGACTCAGATGACCATATACAAGCAGCTATGCCCTCCGCTCCCCCTGCATAGTTGGTATCTCCCAACAGATTGATAAGGATCTCCTGAGTTACAAAGTGAAAGTAAAATCATGTAAAACTGAGGGAAATCCTCTGGATTGCTAATGACATGTATTTGAGAAAAGTCTTATAATTTCATGTTCTATCAATTTTTGTGTGTTTGTATGGAGGTGATAGGTACTCTTTAAGGATGAAATGGATTTTCCTTTTTGCTCCAGAACTCTATTATGTGACCCCTGGCTGTGGGGCTAAAGTGGATCTACTAAGTGTCCTCAGATCCCGGCTGTCACTGCAGATGTTTATCACAGCAGGTGAACCCCAAAACTGACCCTAAGCCTCATGTACGGCAGGACCCATACAACACCTTGGAGAGAAGTCACCTCCTCAGGCCCCGCACCAGGTATAACACAGGATCCCTGAAGAAACCACTGAATTCATTACTACTCACCTGTGGTCACATCTTCTGGGATCTCACCCTTCACGTCACTCGTCCTCAGCTCATCGCTCTTCATCTTCTCATTTTCAGCCTCCACTTTAGTATCAGTCAGATCTTCACCCTGATGTGACATATGGAACAATTCAGTACAACAGACAGATCAACGTAAGAGACCCCCAAATATCTATGAGCCCATCTGTGGCTGCAGGTGGTCCAGATTGTGTATAAGGATTGTGTATAAGGCTCATCTACCTGAGGATTCCCTGGGACGTCCATCTCTTCTGCTTCATCCTCAACCTTAATATCAATCAGATTTTCTCCCTAAAGAGACAAAACCAGTGAAATAGGTGCAGGTTGTTCCATTCTGGTCATATTTAGAGGAGACTTCAGCTCCCTCTACCTGATGATTCTCTGGGACAATTCCCTCTGGACAGTCCTGGGAATAGAGAGGACGGGGACATCTCTCTGCTAGATTTCTCCTACTGGATCCATCTACAGGGAACACACAGTGATGGATATATGAGCTGCGGTGTTATCTATGTCTCATCAACTTCAATTCTATGAGACTACAGGAGAGAGAGAGAGAAGAGAGAGAGAGAGAGAGAGAGAGAGAGGAGAGGAAAACAAAGGGGAAAGAGAGATGAAAAAAGGACAGGTTAGAGAGAGAGGAGAGATTGTCACTCCGTGCTGTGTCTTATCTCCTCTCACCTTGTGATGGCAGAGGCTGGTGATCCTCCATCATGAACTCCTGGTACAGATACCTGTGTTCTTCTATGTACTCCCACTCCTCCATGGAGACATAGACAGTGACATCCTGACACCTTATAGGAACCTTACAACACAAGGATCCATCATCAGACCCATCATCCCCTGTGTTATGTATAATGTCCCAGCCTTCCCCTCACTTCCCATCATCCACACCCATCATCTCCTGTGTTATGCATAATGTCCCAGCATTCCGCACACCTCTCATCATCCAGACCCATCATCCCCTGTGTTATGTGTAAATTCCCAGCATAACCGTCACTTCTCATCATCCAGATCATCCCCTGTTATGTATAACGTCCCAGCATTCCCCTCACTCTCATAATCAAGACCCATCATCCCCTGTGTTATGTATAATGTCTCAGCATTCCCCTCACCTCTCATCATCCAGAACCATCATCCCCTGTGTTATGTATAATGTCCCAGCATTCCCCTCACCTCTCATCATCCAGACCCATCATCCCCTGTGTTATGTATAATGTCCCAGCATTCCCCTCACCTCTCATCATCCAGACCCATCATCCCCTGTGTTATGTATGTCCCAGCATTCCCCTCACCTCTCCTCATCATCCAGACCCATCATCCCCTGTGTTATGTATAATGTCCCAGCATTCCCCTCACCTCTCCTCATCATCCAGACCCATCATCCCCTGTGTTATGTATAATGTCCCAGCATTCCCCTCACCTCCCATCATCCAGACCCATCATCCCCTGTTATGTATAATGTCCCAGCATTCCCCTCACCTCTCCTCATCATCCAGACCCATCATCCCCTGTGTTATGTATAATGTCCCAGCATTCCCCTCACCTCTCATCATCATCCAGACCCATCATCCCCTGTGATATGTATAATGTCCCAGCATTCCCATCACCTTTCATCATCCAGACCCATCATCCGCTGTGTTATGTATAATGTCCCAGCATTACCCTCATCATCCAGACCCATCATCCCGTCTTATGTATAATGTCCCAGAATGCCCCTCACCTCTCATCATCCAGACCCATCATCCCCTGTGTTATGTATAATGTTCCAGCATTCCCATCACATCTCCTCATCATCCAGATCATCCCGTGTTATGAATAACGTCCCAGCATTCCCCTCACTCTCATAATCAAGACCCAACATCCCCGGTGTTATGTATAATGTCACCGCAATCCCCTAACCTCTCATCATCCCGAACGATCATCCCCGGTGTTATGAATAATGTCCCAGCATTCCCCTCACCTCTCATCATCCAGACCCATCAACCCCTGTGTTATGTATAATGTCCCAGCATTCCCCTCACCTCTCATCATCCAGACCCATCATCCCCTGTGTTATGTAATGTCCCAGCATTCCCCTCACCTCATCATCATCCAGACCCATCATCCCCTGTGTTATGTGTAATGTCCCAGCATTCCCCTCACCTCTCATTATCCAGACCCATCATCCCCTGTTATGTATAATGTCCCAGCATTCCTCTCACCTCTCCTCATCATCGAGACCCATCATCCCCTGTGTTATGTATAATGTCCCAGCATTTGCCTAACCTCTCATCATCATCCAGACCCATCATCCCCTGTGATACGTATAATGTCCCAGCATTCCCCTCACCTCTCATCATCCAGACCCATCACCCCTGTGTTATGTATAATGTCCCAGCATTCCCCTCACCTCCATCATCCAGACCCATCATCTCCTGTGTTATGTATTATGTCCCAGCATTCCCCTCACCTCCATCATCCAGACCCATCATCCCCTGTGTTATGTATGATGTCCCAGCACTCCCCTCACCTCTCATCATCCATACCCATCATTCCCTGTGTTATGTATAATGTTCTGTGAGGGTTAATGCTAATATGTGTACATGTGTGCATCAATAAGCTAAAGTTTGTTTATAAGAAAATACCATGCTTTCCTCCTTATAAGACCATACAGATATCCATATATCCATTTGAGGACGATGACTGTGCAGTATTAAGGCAGTCAAGATAACAGCGATTCCACATACACATCCTGTCAACAAGCAACTGAGTTTCGACTACATGTTCTAAAAAGCATTGGCTGATACAACCAGAAACTTCATCTGCCCGGCGACTACTTTGAACCAATAAAGAACTTATGCTCAACCCCTCCCTATGGACTGTCCCACTGCGCATGCGTCCACGCCCCTTTTTCTACTCGCATAAATATGTGTGCCGCGCTAAATAAAGTAGGTAGTGCATGGATAAGAATGAACCAGAACAAAAGTGTCTGACTCTTTCTTTCACTGGCCGGCCCGTGCACTCAGACATTGATTTGATACCGGAGTGGGAACAGGAGACCCCTTGTCGCTTTACGACCCCGACAATTTTGGCGCCCAATGTGGGGCGTGGCTAGACAGATCCTGGCCCCCCGGAGACCCGACGAACGGATCGCGAGTAAAACCCCAAAAACATCAAATCGAGGACTGCACCTCCGAGTCACGGTAAGTTGATACATATTTT
>JAODAL010050114.1:0-27668 GCA_025379985.1 Phyllomedusa bahiana
AAAAAGCGTTTTTCACTTTGGGCGCCAGTTTTTTTTAAAAGTTCCACCTTTACTTATTAAGGATACAAAAATTTTCTGTAGCTGCAGGGTTTATTTCTTGGTGAAAAACCCCACCTTTTCTTATCGTATAACTTTTAAAAGCTGTATTGCACTTTGTTCCCCAAAATTTTTTTTTTTTAAAAGCCCCCCTTTAAAATTTATTTGGATACAGAAATTTTGTGTTACTGTTGGTGTTTTTCTTGGTGAAAAAAACCCCCGTTTGTTATCCGAAATTTTTTTTAAATAGTGAAATGCTGTGGTGCGCCCTATTTTTTTTCAAATGCCACTACACAATTTTTTATAGAAAACTTTTTCTGTAACTGTTCTGTTTGCTTGCTGCAAAAAACGAAATTTCTCTCCTGTAATTTTGAATTTTTTTTATTGCGCCGGTTTAATCTAGTTTGTCCAATAGGCACTTGTATGATGCTTTTGAAAACTATAAATTCTAGTCCTACGGGGAAAAGGAAAAATCCCTGGGACAAAAGGGAAGGACACTGTTGATTTTTTCTTCGGTTTTTTTCACCGCCCCGCTTTCCGGTATTCAAAGAAAAAATTCAGTTTCTAACCCTTTGGCTGTAGGAAATTAGGGGGTTTAAGAATAGTTGGATTTACCGTTTTTTCAAAAGGACATCAAAAACTCTTCCTACCTTCTTACATTTTTATCTTTTGAACATGGAGCGAAATGCAGGTGGTAACGAGCAAAGAGGGGTTGGGGCATGGGGGTGGGGGTAGAGAGAGGTGCCCTTCCATTTTCGGGGACAAAAGCAAGCAACCGACAACCGTCGGTTGCAGGACAGTCAGGCCTGTCATCGCTGGGGGCGGGGCCCTTGAATTTAGTAACGAACAGCGTCCCAACGTTTTTCGTGGTTAAGCAACCGCATGCAGCAGTCTTACCTCCTCTCTCCCTCACGGCCCCAAATTTTTCAATCTCCATCCGCCAACAGAAGCGAAGACAGCCCAAATGCAATGTGTACCCACCACGTGAAAAATCCCTTTCTGAAGACCTCTTGTGACAAAATGCGGTTGGAGTAGAAGGCATTTTTAAAAACAAGAGGGCCAAAAGCATTGTTTTGCTGCTTTGACGCCCAATCCTGATGCCACAGAGGGGAGGGGAAGCCCCGTCAATCGGCAAAAAACCCGGGGCGGTGGCAACGTCTTGCGTGGCCTGTTCCTTTACCCCCGCACCTGGATGCGAATGTCTGGACGAGGAATCACCTGGTTTAGATGATGATGACGACTTGCGAACCCAAAGTGGTCTTTTCAGCAGAATTTGCTTGCAACGCTTCATCTGGACAGGTGGAAGAAGAGGGGGGTTCAGTACGGGTCCCCCCCAGAAAGGGAGAGGGTGTCGCACAAGTCCCTGAGTTATTTCGCCAGCCCGATCCGAAACCCCCCCTCGCTTTTCCCGTCGAAAAGGGCCCCGGGCCTCTCAAACCTGGGTATTTTCAAGCAAACCTTGTTCACCCCGCGATGCATGTGCCGCCTTTTCCGTAAACGATCGTAGGTTAGAAACTTAGGTGTTTAACCACCCAAATGTCAGTCACATGCAGCGAAAGATGAGTTAAAAGGAGAACACTTTGGCCCAAAAAAGGTCACACCGATCCCCGGGGTTCCCAAACCCTGTCACACCCTTGTCTCCGCCTCCCCCCTCCACCAAGCGTTTCCCAACTACCCCTGCTCTCAGAGTCATGATCAAAGGGTGGCCTCCGCTTCAGCCTCCGCCGTCGCTCGAGTACCACCAGCAACACCAGAGACACATCCTACCCCTTCTCCTTCCACCAGTTTGACCTGCATGCCGTACAGAGGCCAGTCTAGCAGCCAGCCTTCTGTCTACCAGGTTTTGGGAGCAGAAGAAACACTTTAACCCACACCATCCCAAAGCCAAAAGCCTGAATGTCGGCATTGCAGGCTTTTGGCTTGGAAATGTTGCCTTTCTGTCTGGTGGACACAGATGGATTCCACCACGTCATGGCCCTTGCCTGCCCCCAATACCAGATGCCGAGCAGGCATTTCTTTTCCAGAAATGCCGTCTCTGCCCTGGCCAGCCACGTGTTATCTAAAATTTCAAGTGCGTTGTCTGCATCTGTGTCTGGCAAAGTTCGTCTGACCACCGACACATGGACTAGTAAGCAGGGCCAAGGCCGCTATATCTCTGTGACAGCTCACTGGGTGAGCTGGGTGGATGTCTCTGGTGGTAACGGTGACTCTCAGGCTCGGGGCACGCTCTTCAAAACGGCAGGGATGGTGCAGGGTTCTTTCCCCCAAGGTCCTCTGGTGGCATCACGTGCCCATAGAAACCAGGCCGTGTTGAAATTAATCTGTCTTGGAGACCGTCAACACACAGGTAAGGAGGTGTGGATGGCTCTGAGCAACGAGACCGAGCGCTGGCTGGGTAACAAGAACCTTGTGGCAGGCAAGGTGATGTGCGATAATAATCGAAATCTGCTGGCCGCCATCAAGATCGGTAGGATGGAGCAAATCTATTGCCTGGCACACGTCATGGACCTCGTTGTCCAAAAATTTCTAAAGCACTACCCGGGTCTGGACTGCCTGCTGAGGAAGGCTTGAGGTCTGAGCTCACACTTCCGCCGTTAGTACCCTGCTTTGTCCCGCCTGGCTGCGTTGCAGCATCAGCTCGGCCTCCCCGTCAACCGTCTCATTGTTGACATGGCAACTCGCTGGAATTCCACCCTCCACATGCTCCAGCGATTGTGGCAGCAGCGCAATGCCATTACGCAGTACGAAGTGACACATGGCCTGACAAGCAGCGGTGCGGACCTTGGGGTGTTGAGCCACCGAGAGTGGAGGCAGGTGAAAGAGTTCTGCACCATCCTTGCCAGTTTTGAAGAAGCCACCAAAATGGTCAGTGTGGACAATGCCCTTGTCAGCATGAGCATTGTGGTGATCTTAGTTGTGGAACGATCGTTGGACACTCTGAAACATCAGGTCCCACCAGCGACGGAGGAGGAGACTGACACAGATACGGACACGGAGACTTTCTCTCCGTCGAATCCAGAAGGCCCAACAGTTTCACAATTTTATCGGTCTTCATTAGGCAGTGGTTCGGGGTCCAGGGATAGTGCAAGGTGGTGCCTCAGCTCTCAGGGTGCATCATCTGAGGCAAGTCAGGGCTGTGTTGAAGCTGTTCCGGAGGAAGCGGAGGAGGAGGATGAGGTATTCCTGGACACCAACGTTACCGATGTACCTGCCTTGGAAAGAGGTTCGCACGGATTTGAGGCGGAGGGGCAAGATGAGGAAGATCAGTTTGCTAGTGCCCCTCTACCCAGAGGCTTGGGAAATCAAGGCTCCATCTCTCACAAGAGTGCTTGGATGCTCCATTTCCTCCAAAATGATCCTCGCATTAAGGCCATCAAAATGAACAAACAGTTACTGGGTGGCCACCCTCCTCGATCCCCGGTACAAAGCAAAACTCAGCACTTTCCTTCCACCCACCCAAATAGAGAGTAAAATGCAGGAATTGGAGATCGAGCTATACTACAGGTCCTATTTTAAAAAATGTGGTTTCTAACAGACATTTGGTCGTCACAATTGTCAAGAGTGGCCCAAGGGTCATGGTTTGAAGTTTTGGGGGCATGTTGCTGTGACATACAGCTATACTCGAGGGCCTATTGTAAAACATGTGGTTTCTAACAGACATTTGTTCTTCACAATTGCCAAGAGTGGCCAAAGGGTCATGTTTTGAATTTTAGGGGCATGTTGCTGTGACATACAGATATACTACAAGTCCTTTTGTAAAAAATGTGTTTTTTAACAGACATTTGTTTTTCACAATTTTCAAGAGTGGCTGAAGGGTCATGTTTTGAATTTTATGGTGCTGTCAAAAACAGGAATAGGTAGGACACTGTTAATGGAAACATATTGCAAAATGACTTGTTTTTGCAAGATCTTTAACATAGCTAGCAATCCCTGTAGTGAGACAACCCATTGAATACAATAAAAAAAAAAGAGAAACAAAGACATGGTGGGATTCCATCCTATTTTAAAAATGTGTTTTCTAGAATTAAACTACTAAAAACTTGCATGTACAAAATAGCTGGTACAAATATTCCTCTGAATTGTACAAGGAGGTACAGGAAGACTTGACCAGATGTAGGTTATTCAGAGGACATGGAGTATGGAGCACGGACAGAGAACAAAGTACAGAGACCATTTCCTCCCTTACGTTGAGTAAAATGAGAAAAAGAATGCCAAGAAAAAGTGCACCTGGGTGGAACAGGAGCATCAACCACCAGCATTTCCAAGTGAAGCTCAATTGTTCTGCACTCATACGGAGGGGCAAGCGCTACCCAGGTCTTGACTATGTACTGAGAAGGCTGGAGGTCTTAACCTACACTTCCGCTTCCGCACTCTGCTTCAGCACGACTGTTTTCGTTGCTTGCGTCATAAAGGGCATTTTTACCCATGTTAAAAGATGACGACGCCAGCCCTGCCTCTCACCACACCACTGTAACTCCAAGCCCCTGGCAGCTGAACATGCGATGATTTAATAGATGACGAGGACGCTAGCCTGGGCTCTCACCGCACCCATGAAACTCCCGCCCTGGCAGCTGGAACCTGAGTGTTTAATAGATGACAGACGCTTAGCCTGGCTCTCACCAGCACCCACTGTAAGTCTGGCCTTGGGGCAGCTGACCTCCGTGTTAACCAAGATGACTGACGGCAGCACTGGCTCTCACCGTTAGGGGCTAATCAAGGAAGAGCTTCCTATTTATCTTAAAAAAATAAGAATTTCGAAAAAGGTGATTTTCTGTGGAGGTTAAGTAGTGATCAAAAAAGGGACTCCAGGGATGGACACTAATGCACAATTTGAGCTTAAAATTTTCTGGGTCTGGCGTCACTATGGGGTCGCATCATTTGATCTCCAGGGGAGTCTGTCAAAATCACTGAAGAAGGATTTGGAGGCGAAAAAAATGAAACCAATGAAATTGGCTGAATCACTCTCATAAGCCAGTAGGCAAATGTCTTCTCAACTAAGAAGTGTTTTGGTGATAGATTAGGATCATTTTTATTACTTATGGGTTTGTGAACGAATTAACACACGCTACAACCGTGTATAAAAATACCTTTTAAACTGCAGGGAGGGGTGTATGTTGTATGTTATCACAACTTGATAAAAAGCAAAATGATAATAATGTAAAAACTATAAATAAAACTTCGCCTAAATAAATTTCTGTACAACAAATCTCAGTTACCAAAAATATTACTAAAATGATAGTACAACTGTTTACACACAAAATAAGATAGGCACCACTTTATTATTACTTGTGATCCTTATAGAGTGGGTCAAACTAGGTGTTAGGGGTCATAGTGTGAGGTACAGGACAGGTATAGTCAATGTCCAGTGAAACTAAAATGGTGGTTTAAAGACTCCATTTTCTGCACTTTTTTAAATCTGGGGGTCATGGCAGTGTTTAAGTGTTATGACTGCGGTCCAGGACTAGAGAAATCAATGGCAGTTCAACTAAAATGGTGGTTCAAGTAATACTGCCTTCTGGCTCTTTTTTAATTTGTGGTGGGTCATGCAGGTTTAAGTGGTCATGCATGTGTACAGACAGGGGATAGTGAATAGTCTGTCAGTTTTTTTAATGTTGGAGTCTTGTTGCCATAATGTCTTGCCTAAGATGTAGCACGTATCCATTTTACTGTTTTGTGGATGTTAATTCCATCTTCTCCTCCCTGTTTGGGTGTAAAATGAAGGTGTTGTTCCTCTCCCATAGACTTGAATGGTCATCGGCGATTATCTATTATCGATATCGGGTCAGTGATAATTGATGATATCGACTATCGATCCGATGACAATAGTTGACGCAATCGCTCATCACTATTTCCTACCTATTCTGAGATACCCCTCTTGTATGGGCTTCATCAGCTCCTCGAAGGTCTCACTAATAGCTACAGACCTGTTAACAGACTCTCTCATAATAAGGCTGCCAGCACTGGATGCTATGGCTACAGCCTACCTTTTACTGCAGCCTGCAAGAAGAGAAGCCAGTGGAACATGGACCCCTGAACTCAAATGAAACAAGAAAACAGTACTGAGTAAAAATGAATCCAATGTAGTGAAACAACCCCTTTATTTATCCTCAACGTATTAGCGCTGTGTCTCTGTTCCTATTGAGAACTTACTCAATAAGTTAAGTTGGTTAAAACTACAGCTTTTCTATTTTATTTTCGTATTGAACCCTCCATCATCCATATTGCCCATTACCATGAGTATTACTAGCCTTGATGTTTACTCATCACAGAGGTCTCTTGACACCTTAATCTTGCTTCCTTACCCACCAGGTGCCTTTTCAACTCCGATGCATATCCATGCTCAACAGCAGCTTAACTAGTGCTGTTGGCGCCCTACTACCCCTGACATCTCCCCACCAACTGAGGTGGCTTCTTCTGACTACGCAGAACTTAGCTAACTTGTAAGATGATGCGTCTACAACATTCAGCTAACATCTACTGGTTAGCCTGCCACTAGTCCACTACTGGCATCTTGTCTATCAATAACACTGCTTTCTTTCTGCTGCTGGTGTCAAATCTGATATCTTATATATATATTATATATATACACATATATATATTATATTATTGGTGGGGGGGAATTTGATAGGGGGAGGATAAGATAAGGTAATATAATATAAATAATACCCTGGGATATATATGAGTGTCGTATACTTTTATACTTTGGTGTACTTTGTATGCTTCAAATTCTAATTTTTTCCTCCCTTAAGCTACCAAACTTGAGCTCAATATGAGGAAGTATGCAATATAAGATGGCGCCGACATCAAATAATTTACTGGAAATCACATGATTTTAAAAGAAAACCAGAAATAAGGGACTTACAGGAAACTACCTCGAGATGAGCGGACTGACAAGTGGCAGACCTAAAATTGGGTACAGAAGTGGACCTACAGAGATGTCTGAATTTTTTTGTTGCATAATAACCACGCCTTAACCATGCCCCTTCCATTTCCTGAGTATATATACTTGTGCATTTAATAAAACCAGAATTGCTGATTGGATCCGGTGGAGAGCATGACTGGGTTTTAAAACGGAACTTTGTATCTGTGTCATTCTAGCACAGTGCACACATGGGGCAATAATTTGAGATTCGGAGTAAAACTGGCTGACCCTGTATATGTACGTTTTCACGACCACGACACTGAGCAACATACCTCTTCTACCACCACCCCACACGTTTCCTTGCGCCTGGGTTGGGCAGCTACCATGCATCGGGCACACTGACTGAGCTTTTTTTGCCCCTGAAGGTGTCTTCAGAGTCGGATTTGTGGTTTTTTGAAGGTTATGGGGGAGGGGGGGGGGGGAGGATGTTGTGGAGGGACACATGAACCAGTCTATTAAAATACACCAGGACGGCGGCAAGCCGAGAAGGATTAAAAAGAAAGATCCTCATCGGTTTCTAAGCATTGAGGGTGGGGTTGGATTACAGTTAATACTAATTATTAATTTTAGAGGGTACATCAGCCCACTATATTTATTTGATTGCACACAGAGTGAGTAGTGTATTTTTCTGTGACTGTGTGGCATCTTATTTTACATGGGTGCAGAGCTTTTGCACTATTGGACTAATGAACACAAATGGTTGCTATTATTTTGACGGGGCCACAGAATGAACAAAGTAGGAACACCATATGTGGCAGTAATCACATCTAGTATACCGGCTTGGGATCCAAAGACTTCTGATTAGCAAAGTCAGTGCAGATGCTAAGACATAGGCTATAAGAAAATTGTCATGGAGAGGTCTGACACGCACAAGACAAAGGAGGTAAAAGGGAAGAGAATAAGGTTGGGTTTACACGGATCGTGTTTTGAAAATACTGATATGTATTGGTTCGGAAGATGCAAAACCAGTATAAAATGCACTAGCTTGATGTATTCCATTGAGTGAAAGCAATGGTAAAATATGTATGTCAGAACCTGCAGTACAGTTTTTACTCCATACCGAGACATAGATTACATTTGGATACTTTTTTGAGATCCAATAGCGATAGTCGGCTACTTTATTGTAGTGTGACCCGGGGGAAAGCAAAAAAAAAAAAAAAAAAACGCAAATATTATGGAGAACGTGACTGCTGGTGTAAGTATACTGTTGAGTTATATATAGTGGGTTACACAAGACATTGAGAGAGAAAATTCAATGATTGACGTATGCAAACAAAAATGTATACATTTTGTGGCGGCTTTGTGAATAGCGACATGTTTTAAAAAATTATTTTTTAATCATGTGGATTTTACTTGACAAATTGAATAAAAGTGGTTTAATTAGTCTGCTCTCTTAGGTACAGATGCAAAAACGCGGGAAATAAAGTGCGTAACAAACATGACATGCCGCTGATTAGTAGGTTTAGTTAGTGACAGGATTCAATTGGTATAATTGCGGTGACAATATACAGGGGGATGATGAAGTAACATAGTGATGAACAAATAATAGGAAATCTGGGTTTAGGTGTGTTTCTCAGTATTGACATACACAGTGATACTAACGAATTTTTTACTGAGCGGGGGTTGCCGACTCATTAACACACAAGCTGAGGAGACTGTAATACCTGAGGGGGAGGGTACAGTGTTCGTTAACAAGGGGAGAGGAAAAAAACTGCTGTGTGAGATCGGAGGAGCGGACTCTAACTTAAAATGCGACATAGAGGTAGGGAGTATAGTCACCTGACCCGGCATCAGAGGGTTGGTCGGGTAGACTCTACAAGTGGTCATTATACAGAGTAGATAGGGACATTCTGAAGATGAGGAGGGAGTATAGGTATCTAGAGATTACTGTGTAGGGTAGAGCAACAAAGCTAGCCCAGTCGCCATACAATATCACACATAGACACAACAATTTTCAGGTTTGAGTCATGATGAACGATGCACTGGGGAGGGTAGTTTGGTTACTGAAGATATGGGGAGGGGAGGAGACTACGGGAATACACTTCTATGAGCAACAACTTTAAAATACTTGCTGACACGCGGCGAGGGATGGGGTCAGACTAGGGTACAGGGATCAATGGGAGGAAATCGCTGTAATGGCAGGCGCTATTGAGCTCGTGACAGCAGCATCAAAATGTCAATGGGAACGCTTTGTTAGAAAACAGCGGTTGTATGAACCTCACAGTGTACTGAGATGAGGATCTTAGGTTGAGTATATAATGTTTACATGCAAAACACGTTAGGCTGAAACCAATCAAGCTCAAGCTTTATTTTGTCGAGTGGAAACACAACAAGGGGGAGAGTTGGGTGTTGTGGTGTTTTTTGGATGTATATTATTCAATATTTTTACCGTTTTAGTATTTACAAAACAATTAAAGCTGTATTGCTTACTTGGGAGATTGAAGCTTATCTGGCAAACGAAGGGGTTCAATCAGTACTCTAGAACAATACTTTATTTATGGGTTTTATTTTATAGGCTATTCTTATGAAGTTTTCAGTATGCACCACATTTTAATTTGTCAGATATATACACAAATGTGTCACTACAGATCTCTGTGCCATTTGGCAGCCTCTAGAGGTAGGTGGCATACTTTGGAAGAAAAGTTTACACATTAATATACACTAGCAGTGTAGACAACACACTTGTTAGCAGTGTGTGTATAGAAATAAACATACACATGGCAGATTTTTTTAATCCACGCCATCTATTTAATTTTATTTGTGCCGGTTTTGCATGAAAAAACGAAACCGCAATAGAAAAATATTCTAAACCGCCGTTTATAGAAAATGTCTATATCCGCTGTAATATGCAAAAAAGCGGGATTCTGTACTTAGTTCTATGAGTACCCAGCCAGCCTGAAATCTAAAAAAATCACAAACTTGTTTTTTGTGCAGAAAACCCCCACACTAAAAATAAGGTACGGCGATGATTAAAATACCGTCAATTTCCAACAGCATTTTAACAATGCCGTTTAATGACATAGCCTTGGATGGCACATAAAGAAGACTGCGGCATCTAAATGAGATTAAAAGCATGATCCCTCGATCATAATCACAAGGGTAACAACTGGTCTAAGGTTAGGTGTTCATAGGAAATCAAACCATATGTAGATAGCACTATTTTACAATACTAGGTGTACTTCACACTAGTGGTCACATACCCTAGGGATCAAACAGTCAGGTAAAAAAAATTACTACATTATTAAGAAAAAATTGGAATAGTCCCCAAAAATTGTGTCTGATGCTAGTTTTTTGGCACCTTGTCCTGCAAAAAACAAACCCTGCTTTAGGCTATTATAAGCAGAAAGATTTAGATAAAGCTTGGCCTTGGAAGGCAGTGGAAGGCTTAAAAAATAGATTAATATACTGTGTTTTGAGATAAAATGACATCCATAGGCTAAACAGATGTAATACAGCTGATGTTTTCCTAGGCAGTTGTACCAATCACTCTGAGCACTAAATAGCCTGAACTCCAGAATTTGATATATCTTTAACCTGCACAGATACCCTGTAGCAAATCAAAGTCTGCAAATATTAACTTTATGTTTTAAGTTATCTTATACATTAACATAACATTTATAATAATTAATAATAGAGGTTAATTAAGAAAAACACACAAGGCCAATGAAGCATAAAGATCAATATATCCTTCCTCTTAACTTTCGTCTTGCATGGCTCTTTTTGCAGTACACTGTTTTGTAAGCAGCATAGCCACGAGGAAGCAAGGCATGGAACGACAGCCGTCACATATCTGATCACTAACACTCTCTCACACTTCCCACAGTGTCATTGTGGGAATGAAGGAGATCTACAATTTCAATAAAGGCTTAGATGAAAACTTAATAAATATCTTTGTCAACAGGTAAACTGGACATTATGTGGGGTAAAACTTGTGTTCAATATAATACATATCTGTCCAATTTGCAGTTCATATAAACTCATACAGTTCGATTTTAGTATAGTCTCATTATCTTCATTATCTATTTTAAATCATAATTTATTCTGTACCAATGTACATACCGCTCATATTTTCTTAAAGGTGAAACTAAACTACAGTTGACGTAGTGAAATAGGTTCTTTTTGTAACATAAATATGAGGGGTCAGTTCCTTGACCACTTGACTCCTCACTATGCTACACTCCATGGCCTATAAGGGGTCAACTAGCCCATTTAAACTCTCTGCTGCAACACCAGATTCCAGACCTTCATCGTCCATTGATCCTCCTTCTGTCGTCCTCACTCCTATCTACTAAAACTAAATGTGGAGAAACTGCGACATTTTATCTCTTTCCACCATCAGACTCTATTCCCCCTGATCTCTCTAATCACAGTCAACAGTCTCTAATTACCAGTCACTGTAAGTCTGCTTGCCCTTGAGACTAACCTGACCGTCTCTTTCTCGTTCTTTCAAACATAGCACACAATCAAGCCTTTACTACCTCTGCCTGCAGCCTCACCTAAAAAATACTTCTCTCATTCCTTAACTTTGATACTACAAAAATGCGAGTCCTGCCTTGTCAATTCTCCCCACCTAGACTACAGCAACATGTTTTCCTCTGTGGCCTTCCATGTAGCTCATTTGCTCCCCTCAAACTGGTCCTCAACGTCTGCTGATTGTTTTATTCACCTCACTCCTCGCTACTTCCTCTACCTCTCCTCTCTGCCAATCCCTTCGACTGGCTCCCTATTCCAGCAAATTCAGTACATTTACAACCAAGACTTACAAGCTCTACCATTACCTCTCTCCCCATACATTTCTGTCTTAATCTCTGAATGCTTCCCTCATGAAACTCTGCACCATCACAGAACCCTTCTTCTCTGGCTCTCCTTCAGCCTTCCTCGAACTGTCTCAAAGACTCAAAGACTTTTGTCTCATGCTACCCCCATACTTGGAACTCACTGCCCCAACACATCAGACTCTCCTCCACTTTCATAATCTCAAAAGCAACTGAAAACCCATCTCTTTCAGAAAGCCTATAAACCTACAATAATTCCACTGCTCCTTGTACACCACCCCACAAACTTACCTTCTGTCTCTTTCCCTTCTCACATATAGATTTAAGCCTTTTTGTTTTTTTATTTTCAGCAGGTCCCTCTCCCACTGTACAGTTGTTAGCCATTTACGTCCGCCATAGTACTTGTTTGACATGTTATATATGGTATGACCCCTTTCCAACATGTTGAGCGAGCGCCCTGGAAATAATTGGGTGCTTTAAAATAAATATTAATAATAAGTTTACGACTATTGTACAAAATGCTGTAAATACCAGAAAATGCATCATGTATTTGCTGTACACCATATATTGTGTGGACCCAACTCATCATTCCCTCTATATCAATTCAACCACTTATACACACAATAACTATTACTATTCAATGTGATACAAACAGAAGAGCAAGACCAAAGACGTAACTATATTCATAGGAGTCTTACAACAAGGGACATAAGGATGGATGAGTTAGCAACATATATTAATTATCTGTCACACACTGGCAATAGAATGCAGAAAGACCCCAATTTTGTTTATTCCTTATATAGAAAAAATTCAATATTCACTTGCAACAGGAATGGACTCCATCACACACTCCTATTGAACTGCTATGACTGCTATTGGTCCCCCCCTAAGCTTATGACAACTACAGAATATTTGTGCCCATGCCCAATGAAAGCTTTACATCTTTTAGGCCTGTGTGTTTTTTTGGAATTTTGACCATTCTGCTACTGATATGAGACTGACTATTCCATATTTGCTATACTGCAACAAAGATTTACTAGAGGATAGATGGTAGGGGAAGCATTTTAGGTGCATCAATGGGCCTCCTTTTTTTTATTAGCGATCCTTAGTATCTCATTACATGCATTATTTCATGCAGGTTTACATTTGATTCTGATTTGACATGATGAGTTTAAAAGTAAACAGTCCAGGAGGGAGAGCAGCTGAGCTTTGTAATATATAGCTTTTTTACGATTTGATGCTTTAGAAAATCCTGACCAAGACTCCTTCTAAATGTGGGTTTTCTCACCATGCATTTCCTAGTCATAACCTCTTTCTTTCACCGAACCTTTGCCAAGCGTGATTGGTTGTAATAGAAGTTATAGCAAGCAATTGATTATCTGTCAACAAAAGCAATCTTGTTAGACAAATATTAGCCTACTCTCCAGCTATGGGGTGATGTCACTACTCACTGCTCTGATCTAGTCATATAGTAGAGTTACGTCATGGAAGTCATGTGTGCATAGAAGCCAATTGCACTCAGAGCAGATTAAAATGTCTTATCTCCTAGGTCAAATAAAACTAAAGTATATGGAAAAAGTCTTCAATGACATGTCCTATCATGTTAAAGACAAAGAGACTAAATACAGCGTGGAGCGCTCCCTGGTGTCGTTTATCCAATGTGATGTATTTCCAAATTTAAGAAAAAATACAATTGCTCACCTTTATGGGATACGTCAAGGATGCGAGGTCACTAACACTCCCTTATAGCATGGTGTCGAGAAATAATCTCAGCAATGAGACCGGTTGTTGGAGTTTAATCCAACATTTGCAGATATGTGTTTTGGGATTACACGGTTTGACTCCAACAAGTTAAAAATCATACAGCAGCGGAAAGGGAGATTAATAGCCCCCAAATATCCAATGGCTCAGTGATAGGGAAATTTATCAAAGATGCCACACCTTAATCTAAGCGCGATAAAGATATCCTTATAAAGCCAATACAATAATAGGCTTATTATATTGGATTACCAGAAAAAATACATAACCGCAATTAAAATCATAAACATATAAAAAGCAGAGCGTATAAAAATATTTCGAGCCAACCAGTCATCAACCTGCACCCTTAAAGACAACAACCCTTGGGGTTGTAAAAAGTTGTTTGAGATTGGTGTATCATGTATCTATAACAAACCTTTATAAATTTCCTGAAATGGCAATGTGAGTAAGGGTGCAATGTTAGTCCCCGCCTGAAACGCGTCAGCAATTTATGAGACCGAATCTTTGTCTCTGGCCATGATTTTCTCTTACTGCACTTATGCTGATGTCTGTATTTGCATTCTGGTTTTTTAATATTTTTCACCAATAATTATGTGACATTATTACATACGATGAATTGCAAAGGACCTTGTGGCTGGAAAACTTGTTTGATGTCGTGCAATCATCAGTTACCTCGTTGCTTGAACGATTTCCGATGCACAGAACCAGAGGGTACTCTGACAAAGCTACCCCTTCCTTGCCTATAAAAAATTGCTGCAACCAGTATCAACCAAATAACCCGATATAGAGAACAATGATTTCGTAATATAACACTTCCTCAGGTGTTGAAAAGCTAAATATATGTATTAGAAAAAGGAATTAAGTTATGACATGTAGGGGCCCTGCTTACTCCGCCTACATACAGTGATTGACAAGCTTTTTTCCCTACATAAGTGTTTGTAGAGATCAAACCTGACAATCACTGTTAGATGTTGGTAAACTTTCAGTTTCACTTTAACAGATTTACTCAGCTTTTATTAACTCTGAAAATCAGCATCAAATCATATAAACTTTGTATATAACAGAGCTCCACTTTCTCTCTCTGTCATTATCCCTGCTCTAAGATAGGACACACACAAACACACCTGAGAGGGGACTTCCCTTAAGTTAAATTTTGTGACTACGAATTCTTCCTTTTTCTCAAACATATTTAGAAGACGGAGTATAACAAATTGAAGCCATATGCTGAAAATCATGATGTTCCTGTAGACTGTAAGCCTTCATGGCAGGACCCTCTCTCCCACTGTACCAGTTGTTAGTTATTTATCGTCATGCCTGTATACCTGTTTTAACCTATGTCATGTAAATATCATCCCGCACTCGATATACAACACGCTCTGGACCTAAGGGTGCCTTAAATAAATATAATAAGTAAAGCTAATTCCTGTGAAAGCCCATTAATGTCCAATAACCTTAATAAATAATTACAGGCAGATTTTCTTCCCAAGAGTTGGATATTTTACAATGCAGTTTTTTTGCAGTACAGTCTATAAAGGGCTAAGTATTAAAACCTTTCAGATGTAAACAGGAAGAGAAGTGATCTTAATGTCGTAGAGTAAGAGACATTCATGTCACTTTTAAGATACATATGCTTAGTTGATTTATATAGCAATTATTACTTACAGTCTTTATCCTTTTCCCCAGATTCATTATTCCCGTGAGTTGGCTTGCTCAGGTTTAAATTCTCTCATACATGTACCGCCATCATTTTCCTTCAGAGCTGCGTTGTTGAAAGGTCAATCAACAAATATTGCTTTGGCATCATTTTCTCTTAGAAGTAAATGCTCTGCAGCTACCAGTGTAGTATGGTCCATTATAGGATCTCTTTAGTACTTCTGTTACTATAGTGAGCCACTAACACCGCATCTTCTTTCATTACTACGGGCTTAATATTCTACAGGCTTGACATCTATGTTTTCTTGATCAACAAATATATCTAATGTGTCGCAAGTTTCCTTCTGGAAGTTTTATTTATTCCCTTCTTTTAATACTTGATCAGCTGTTACATCATCTTGTGACTTGACATTTGGTTTGAGTTGTTTTGTAGTGGGAACTGCAGAACAGGATGCTTGTGTGAAGACTTGTGATAGTCCGTAAATTGGTTTGGGGATATCGTGTTTGTCTAAAACCCCAAGTTGTCCTGAGACTGCCCTGTTTTTGAGTTTGTGTCTGGCATTTTAAGCATAACCACTCTGCAGCTGCAAGTAAAAAAAACTAAAACAAATGTATTGTCATTAAGCCAGGTTCATTTCTAGCGTCTGCTCATGGTATTCTGTTAGATGCCTATTTTTAACATTACTTTTCGTCCCAGTGTTCGATTATTTTGGCATTCATTCAATTCTTACTAAGGCTCATATTTAAATATTATTTAATAATTGCAAAAAAGTCAGCAGGAAAATGCATACAAGTGACAAAATGTTTTACGAACTAGTAATTCAAATTTTGTTGCTAATTTTTACTTGTTATATATCATTATTCCCAATATTTGTCTGAGAGTTTAAAACATGTTCTATAGTAGTGGTTTGTTTATGCCAACATCTCATTGTTATCCATATGATAAAAGTCCACATATTAGGGCTGCAAAACCTAGTTCCTTGCAATTTCTGTTGATAAGATTGACTTACAAATAAAAGTTTAATTAAAATTGTACAAGTGTTTTAGGATAAAATAATGAAATGAAAATATTTAAACTATGTTAAAGATAATTATTTTCATGATAACACTTTGTTTCAATTTCTTCGTCACAATAAGAAAATTAGTGAAAGAAAATACTTTGAAGCAAAAAGTGTGCGCTGAAGTGTAAGTTTATGGTATTGTTACCAATTTAGGATACAGGAGACTTATTGAATTACTTTCTCTTCAATTTTTGTGGAAGGTAATATGGCCAAAAAAACCCGCAATTTTGGCACTTGGTAGTTTTATTATTTTCTTATCTTTTGCGGTTTTCTACATAGCAGCTCTTGGAGACAGAAGCTCATAGTTATATGCGTCACGGTACTACCCACCACAAAATAGCATAGTGATGTCAAGTTCAGTCAATCATGATAATCAAAGTAGTGTGGCTTTTTCAGAATAATCTTAACAAACCATTTGAGAATTGTATTATCTTCGTATCCTCTGAATATGGTAATAATTCTCAGATCCGTAGGGTTCCAAGTATAGGAACTTCCAATTGATCACGCAGAATGAGGGACCTGGTTCCTTGCATCCTCGCTGGCCACAAAGCCATGGAAGAAGGCGTTTTATTGAAGTGGTGGTAAAGCATGTGCATTTCAAAACCAATTAAAAGCACTGAGGCTGACTATTAAATGCATGTTGATGTGGTTTTTTTACCCTAGTGCGATAACGGATTCAGCTATGTGTGCTTGTACCCTTACTCATAATGTCTGCCTTATTTATTTTCTATCTACTCTTTCGTTTTTTTTTTTTTTTATTTTTCAATGTTTTGGGCATTAGTTTAAGATAAAAAAAAAAAGTATAGCTATTATCTCGGAATTGTATATTAAAATTATAATTTGCATATTATGAGTCCCATGCTTTGTTGTCAATCATTTACACATCCCCAGATATGTAGACTTTTTTTAGATTTTTAATTGCAAAAAATATAACACACATGTTAACAATAATAATTTGTTAATTTTCATGCAGACAATTTTAAATTTTTAGGAAGTATGGTAAAATTTATAAAGCAGTATTGAACAACCTGTATGCTCCCCAGCTATAGAAGCTGCAGATGTTCATATTCACTTTCTATTAAGCAATAACTGATCACACTGACAGACTTTTGCTTCTAATATTAGGTATGGCTCAACCATACAGTAATGTTTTATGCCAGAATTTGAAAAAACAAAAAATTATTTTGCTGGAAAACTGTCTTGGTGGATGTAGACAAAAAGAATCACGATCTCTCTAGCGAGACAATCGGTGTTGAAATTGAACCACACCAACCCCACAACACAGGCCCCCACACTTCAGCGGGCTAATCGAATGTTCCCTACGAACAACGTATCAGGGCTGAACAGGAAAAGTCAACACCCCCCCTCACCCCCGGCCTGCATACCTTCTCTATCCGCACCCACAAAAGTATCAAAAAATAAATATATAGTTACCCATATTTGGTATCTCGCCATTGCGTCAGAAGTCGTACCCAAACCCTGATTAATCTGTCACATTTAGACAACGAACGTCCTAACTGGTGAACAGCCGTAAAAATAACCCCCCAAAAAAACCAGTCACGGAATTGCGAGTTTGTTTTCGTAGTTCATATGCACTGCAAACCACATACAATGGAGTAAAAAGTCATCGAAAAACTCATATGCAACATTTACCAAAGTGAATTCCCACATCTAAAAACGCTCAGTTCATCCCCACAATCAATAAGACTGCTCCCTTGACACACGCGCTTAATAACGAAAAAAAATAAAGTTAAAAATACAAAAAGTCTGTCGCGTTAAAGATTACTGATGCTTAAATATTTGTTTTAACATACACACCAATAAAAATCAACTCTTTTTTCTTCAAAAAAAATGTGCTTTAAATAAAAACAAACAACCTCTACATAAATTGGGCTACATCAGACCGTAATCGACTCAACCCACAGAGCTAAAACTAACCTCTGTGTCACGGATACCCGCATGGTGAAACCGCTATTAAAAATATAAAATAAAATACACCACCAAAAAAAAACTGCTATGAGGGACTTGCCAGTATATTTTCTCTCAACCCCTATCCGCTTCCCAAATAACGGATTTAATAAGCGATCATAGAACAACGTCTTGTACCCCCCTCAAAATATGTTATCCAATAAAAAGTTCGTCAAACACAGTAATCCCACCTACCGCAAAATAGTCCTCTAGTACAGCCTTCATAAACAGAAAAACAATAAAAAACGTGTAAGGCTTCTCATGATACTGCGGTGATTCTCACAAAAAACCAAGTTATCCCCTTTTACAAAAATATAAAAAGTGTTTTCTAAATTGTGTAAAAGAAAAACGCCATTAAAATACATTAAAAAAAAAAAACATAAATGCTGTTATCGCTGGTACCAAACGTCATCAAGCCTGCTGAGCAAAACTACTCATGTCATTTATAGTATTACTATATATAATTATAGCCAAGCACGTGACGCGCCTGCTTAAAAAAAATAAAAATTCAAAAAAACACTAAACCAGGATTTGCTTGTATATTTCAGTCAAAGAAATGGAGACTACACCTAAACACCCCCTCTACTGTAATAAAAAGTGATCCACTCACCTGCCCCCGCCCGTTTCCAATCGTAATGACCAACTAAAAACAACAACACATCTCATAAAAAAACAAGCCCACAAGGCAGCTCCGTATAGCAAAAAATTAATGAAAGCTAATTTAAATTGGGGCTGTCACAATAAGTACAACATAAAAACCAGCACAACTTTTTATAAAACTCCGCTTCCTATTGTGTAAAATAGTAATAAAACATAAAGAAACTATATAAAATTTTATTAATAATTGTAATTGTACCTGGACCCCCATAGTAAAGATAGGATCATCCTCGTCAGTTTTATCCAGTATGGGCGAAAACTGTAAAAATAAGCCGCGAAATAACGAATGGCGGAACCTATTGAAATTAAGTGTATACAAACGGGGATAACTGCGTCTTTTTAATTCTCTCTCGTTTTCTTTGCTTTCCGTAATTTGCTTTTTCTATTTGAATTAATTCTAACCTTTATTTATTTTTTCATTTTTTTTCCCCTGGCTTTTTCTATTTTCTTTTCTTTATTTTCAACCTTATTTTACTTTTTATTTTAGACAGTTTTCTTCCCTCCCCCTTCCCCCCCCCTTTCCTTCTCCCCTCCCCCTTCTCCCTATTTTTTTTTTCTCTCCCCACTCGGACCGACCTCCCCTCCCCCCCCCTCCCCCTTCCCTTTCCGTCCCCCCCATCCCATCCTTCACCCCCCCTTCTCACTCCTTTTCCTCCCTTCTTCCCCCCCCTCTACCCTCCCCCACCCCCCTCCCCCCCCCCTCCTTTTTTTGTTTTCCCCCTTCCCCCCCCCCCATTCCCATTTTCCATGGGCCCCCAATGCTAAAAAAAAAAACTACCGAACACCTCGTGCGTCCCCAATAATCGCCAAAATACACCCTTAGATGACAGAACATCCTGAGGTGGGGTGTTTTGAACTCTCCTAAATATGGGGAAACTCTCTGGAAGGTTTCACCTGTTTTTCTAGTACTTTGGGGGGCCTTTTTGCAGACAGATCCGTGACATGGCCGCCACCACAATATCTGTGCGCGCTACTCTCAAACCGGCCCAAGACCCCCACCAGGTAAAAAACGACCCGTTCATAAACGCCCTTACAAAAACTCAGCTACATCTAATACATCCCCGCCAAATAATAATAAAACCAACAAAAACAACGACCCCTCAAAATTTTTAATAATTTTACATATATACAAATAACAATAAATTTGATTAGAAAAATGAAACATAATATTTTACCACCCACCTCGCGCCTCCGCACCTCCCTCCTCTTCACACATCCACATCAATAAATCAAAATCCTAATATTCTTAACAACCAAAGAGCGATATACCAACCACAACTAATAACCCAATATCACAATCAACATGTTCACCATTTACATATGAAGGCGCCCGCTCCACCCATGCCATCCCTCCCTGCTGTAAATTCCCAACCTGCCCAGGTTATGCGCCCAAACAGCGCAGGTTTAAACTCCCTTATGTATGTATAACTTGTCCCCGAACTCTTGGAAGAAATTGCTAAAACCCACGCATTTTGAGGTCTGCTTTTTCCAAGACTCCTTGTGAAAAATTTAAAAACAACCAATTTCTTTCAGTCTAGACAGAAATCAAATATCTGCAGATTATTTGGAACAAAATATATATTTTTCTTTACTTTTCCATAGAGCCCCTCCGTACCGCTTAAAAAAACATTTGTGAAAACGCCACCTGTGGGGTCGATATGCACACTCAAACAAAACGCCACTCACCTCCTTACACACCCACTCACTGGATATATTCCGTACATGTGCGGTGGAAAGTTTTTCCACTATGCGGGCTCCTTTTTTTTTTCTTAATCTTAGGCGTATTTACATTACGTTTTCTTTTGGAACCCCGGTAAGCGGAGCTGTGCCGCAACCGAAATGGCCCCTAAATAAACAGTCCGTAATGAACACCTGAGGCAGCCCCAAGAGTCCCAGTATCTATGCCTCCTGCCCTTATTCCTGGGGCTTGTGGTTGGAGGGTGGTCACCCCAACATATGCCCTATGGGCACATATGCGGCTACCCTTTCCTGAACATCAGGCGACAATTGGGAATCAACTAATAATTTGCATTTTCCCTGATTACATATATTTACCGCGTATTCTCCTTCCAATAACTGTACTAAAAATTGAAAATCTGCAAATAAAAAAGTGAATTTTGAAATTTCACTTCTCCCAAATTCTCGGCCTTTAATTTCCTGTGAAACAAACCTAGAAACTTGGGATTAATAACACTCTTAAAATGCGTTTAATACTTTAAGGGCTATTAGTTTCATTTAGATGAAGCTTCATTTACATGGGGGCTATTCTTCTAACATACAGGTCAAAATCAAACAGCGAGTCTCACAACATTCACGTAGAACTGGGAAACTGAGTCCCTAAAATCAAAATGTCACTCATTGGCAAAATATTATTTCTTGAAAATTTGCGGAAAATTAACTACCGTAAACTTTTTTTAAGCCCACGCGTAATGGGTCGTAAAAAAAAAAAAAAGACATTTAAAAAAAATTATGCCAAACCCTAACAACAAAGCAAGACTATTGGTAGAACAGGTAGTTATAAACTATTTTCACAAGTGTGAATAAACTACTCAGTCTCTTACCAAGCAGAAATTTTTGAAGTTTTAGGTAAATTCGCGGTAGACCCTTTTTTTTTCTTTCACATTTTTCTTCACCAGTTAATTTGATATTTTTTTCACAAATAAACAATCAATTATTATGGACCAACAACTTTCTATACTATCATAAAAAGCACACTGTCACAGAAAACAATCCTCTGCATCACCATGGATAGGTTAAAAGCTGTCAAAAAAGTTATTCTCACAATAACAGTGTCACATCGACTGATTTCAAAAATAGGGCTCACTGTCAGATAGGCCAAAACTGGGCTCCGGCGGTAAGGGGTTAATGAGTTTTGTAATGGGTAACAATATAGTAAACCTCTTTGCTAGAAAGGTTCGGCTTCTCACATACAATATCATAAAATGACAAATAATAGATGAGGAAAAAAACCAATGGGTGATATACGAAACAATTACAGATCGTAAAGTTGAAGCGAGAGAACCCCATAGATTCAAGATATACCCTTGACTAATTTGAGAACCCAAAATCTAGGAATACACCTCCGATAACAACAATATATCACTGTAAGGTTTTTAACTGCGTTCTTTTTTAATGAATTCGGGCGAAGGATCAACTCCTCTGGCATGCTTTTTTAAAATAAATCGATAACTTTTAATAAATTCCGCTCTGTGCATCATTGGGGTTCTTTAGAGTATATACAACGTGCGCCGGATTCCATCATTAATTTTCTATATTTCAATTAGTCTATTGTAATACGTTTGTGGAAGTAGTAACGCAAGATATAAAGAAATCTAGCCTTAGACGAATACAACCAACCTCTTTAAATTTTAAAATGGAGGAGACAATAGCGTATTGCAGAAGTTACAATCTAACAGGGAGATAGTAATCTCAAAACCACCAGTGGACAAGGGTGGTTATAATGTCACTTAAAATAAAAGTGACTATAAGCATACAAATGGTTAAGAGAATACTTTGATGAACAAGAAGAAACCTATGAGGAGGCTTTCCAAAAGATCCAACCAATGAGTATTTGAAGTAAACTAAAAAGAGGATGTTTGGACCTGGAATCTGGAGAGCAAAAAAATTTAATTACTGATGATGAGAGAGAAATTTATGTTAAATTTAGAAATGTGGAATTCCCTACCTAACTATTGCTACCGCTTGTTATTTTGTTTTACCAAAAGTGAATAAAGAGGTTGTGCCAATACCGGAAGACCGATAGTCTCAGGTAGAAAAAAATTTTAAACACAAGGACCCAGCACTATGTTGACCGTATATGAAGCCCTTTGTCACTGGCCTTCCTTCATATCTTAACCCCTTAACGACCCTGGACGTATCAGTACGTCCCAGGGCCGCTAAGGGGCTTTGCAGGGGGATCGCTCCGCATTCCAAACTGCTAGCGATAAAAAGTACACTTCAGCCCACAAAAAATGCACCCTCACTGACGTCCGTAGTACAAAAAAAGTTATTGGTCGCTCAAAATGGCGCCGAGACGCAATCTTCAAAAATAGAAAATGTTTGGAATTTTTTTATGGTACCAAAACATAAGGGAAAAAACCCCTACATGTTAGGTATTTTCGGATGCATATCAACCTGTAGAATACAGATAACACATCATTTTTACTGAAGATTGAATGCCGTAAAAGCAACACACTCGGAAACACGGCAAAATACGTTTTTTTTTTCACAATTTGTCCCACTTGGAATTTTCTTGCGGTTTCCCAGTATATTCTATAGTACAGTGAATAACACCATTAGAAAGTACATCTTTCCTTGAAAAAAAAAGCCCTCGTGTATATGTAGGTGGAAAAATAAAAAGATTATGGCTCTGGGAAGGCGAGGAGGGAGAAACGAACGTGTCAACAACAAAAAAACAACGGGTCCGTAAGGGGTTAAAGATACGAAGGATACTGTTATGAGAATTAACAATCTTGTTATGAGTTAAAGTACACTTCTTGCAAGTTTAGACATAGAAGCCCTATATAGTAACATCAGACATGACCTGGGCCTTAAAGCAATCAAGTATTTTTTGAATACAAGAGGTACGCAATTTATGGAACATAATGATTTCGTTTACAGCTATTGGATTTTGTTTTTACACATAATTTTTTTTGTTTGATGGTACCTTTTATACACAGATAAGAAAGCAGCCATGGGCACAGTCTGTGCGCCAAGCTTTCCTAATTTATTTTTAGGTTGGTGGGAGGATGCTATTCTTTTTTTTTTTTTTTTGAACACTTTCAAATATTCACAGATCGGATTTTATTTTGGGAGCGCTTTATTGATGATATATTGATTTTTTGGGACGGTAGTGAAGAATTATTTAAGGATTTTGTATCAGACTCAAATTAATAATAAATTTGGGGATAAATTTCACCTTTGAAATTCATCGAGAGAAAATTAATTTTTTGGATCTTCAAATTATGTTGGATGAAAGCAAGCAGATTCAGACAAAGATATTTTGGAAAAATACAGCTACCCTAAAGAAGGGGATTCTCATAGGCCAATTTCTTAGGGCTCGTAGGAATTGCTCTACTTTAGAGGCTTTTTAATAAAGAATGTTTTAAAGTTAAATGCACGTTTTCAGGCAAGGGGGTTTCCAAAAAATGTTGAGAAAGGGGTTTTTAAAAGGGGTTTGACCATACAGAGGACATTTTTTAAACAGTAAACAAAAGAAGGGGGAAAAAAAAGATTTAATTTTTTTTTATACCTTCGATGATAGACCAATAAATAAGCTATATTTGAAAAAACATTGGCACATATAGGCAAACCTATTCTCTGAGGTATTCCCCAAAATCCTAGTGTCACATAAGAAAAGGAAAAAACTTTGGGATAATTTGTGCATAGTCACTTTTAGGGAGTGGCAAAAAAACATGGGTTTCAGCTCCTTTTTTAGCTCATATCCCCTTGGTAACTGTTCATTTTTTCCATTTATTGGAAAACTAAAGAATTTTTTTTAATCCCATTATAAAAATTTAGATAAGAAAAATTTTTTAAAAAAATAAAAAAATAGAGTGGTGATGTTTGGGGGTATTGTACCTGCCCCCCAAGATCTATGTGGGAAAAAAACCCAAAAGAGTTTTTTGTCGTATCCGACCATAGTGGCCGCAATCTTCTAGAACACTCTGTGCTGGCTCCCATAGACTTTCGGGAATAAATGACACGTCACTTTTTCTCTCGCTGCGCAATATGTGTTAGGGAAAATGGCAGGCAATCGTAGCTCTTAATGAGAACTATGAATTTTTTTATTTGCAGGCCGTACTTCGAGTGTATTGCAGTAGAATTATGCCCCATAATACAGCCCACATATATGCTGTGTGAACATACTGAAGTGTAACTCCAGGGAAATGGATACCAATTGATTCACTAAAATCCATATGCGTACAAAATTCAGCTTTTTTTTGCTGCACCTGTTATTTCTAGCTCTCCAGGGTCTTTGTAATACAGAAGAGTTTTGAACTTTGTACACTGTGTCCTGCTGATGTGTGCTGTTCTAAAAGCTAAGGACGCCCTCAGCTCATTATCTTGTGACTTTCTTCCTCTTTAAAAACATCTGCAATGATTAACTGTTTTCTAGCCAAACTAGACCGAATTGTGTAAATAATAATAATCTTTATTTATATAGCACCAACATATCTCGCAGCACTTTACAATTTAGAGGGTATAAGCACAGACAAACATACCTACATTACACATTAAAAAACTACTTACAGATGAGACAGAAGGTGTGAGGGTCCTGCTCGCAAGAGCTTACAATCTATTAGGGTGTATGAGTGAGAAGTGCCAAGTTTATAAAGGTCCAACCATGTTACATAAATATGTGGTGGTTTACATAAAAATTGGATGACCATGACAGTACGTCTATATACAGATAAGTGCCTGTGAGTGCCCGAGTGTAGGGAGTGACAGATGTGTGTGATAGCAGGTGGGGATTAGCAATTAGGGATTTTGGTTGGCCAGACTGAGAAGATGTATTTTCAAGGCACTCAATGTAAATGATATGCAGGTCAATGTTGGTTAAAGCCTATGAACTTTACCTGTGCGTGATAGGTGGGGAATGAACAGGACATATAGGCAGTTTAGAGTGAAATGTACACCTATTCCATAGAAACAGGTGCCTAGCACTTTACCTGTGCATGATAGGTGGGGAATGAACAGGATATATAGGAAGCATAGAGTGGAATGAACACAAATTCTATGGAAACAGGAGCCTAGCACTTTACCTGTGCATGATAGCTGGGGAATGAACAGGGTATATAGGCAGTTTAGATTGAATTGAAGACATACTCCATAGAAACAGGGGCCTAGCACCTTACATTTCATGATAGGTGGGGAATGAACAGGACATATAGGAAGTTTAGAGTGAAAGTAACACACATTCCACGGAAACAGGTGCCTAGCACTTTACCTGTGCGTGATAGGTGGGGCGCGAACAGGATATATAGGCAGTTTACAGTGAAATGAACACATATGCCATAGAAACAGGTGTCTAAAATTGTACCTATGCATGATAGGTGGGGAATGAACAGTATATATAGGCAGCTTACAGTGAAATGGACTCATATTTCATGAAAACAGATGCCTAGCACTTTACCTGTGCATGATAGGTGGGCTCCTATACCTACTAGGGCTACGGCCCGTCTATCTATTTTCCAGTCCTTCCTATAGTGACTTTTTGAAAAAAGGTCGGATGACCGAAACGTCTTTTACAGTCACAATTAACTGTTTTCACTGGAGCCTGTAGTAAATCTATGTAATAAAATACTCCTTTGTGTGTTTGCAACAAGATAATTGTAGTGTGCAGTCAATTTATCACAAAATGTAGCACTTTACCTGAGCATGATAGGTGGCTAATGAACAGAATATATAGGCAGTTTAGATTGTAATTAAGACATATTCCATAGAAATGTACACCTATTCCATAGTAACAGGTGTCTAGCACTTTACCTGTGCATGATAGGTGGGTAACGAACAGGATATATAGGAAGCATAGAGTGTAGTGAACACTTATTCCATAGAAACAGGTGTCTAGCACTTTACCTGTGCATGATAGCTGGGGAATGAACATGATATATAGGAAGCACAGAGTGTAGTGAACCCATATTCCATGGAAATAGGTGCCTAGCACTTTACATGAGCATGATAAGTGGCTAATTAACAGGATATATAGGCAGTTTAGATTGAAATAAAGACATATTCCATAGAGACAGGTGACTAGCCCTTTAACTGTGCATGATAGGTGGGTAATGAACAGGATATATAGTCAGCTTACAGTGAAATTGACTCATATTTCACGTAAACAGATGCCTAGCACTTTACCTGTGCATGATAGGTGGGGAATGAACAGGATATATAGGCAGTTTAGATTGAAATTAAGACACATTTCATAGAAGCAGGTGTCTAGAACTTTACCTTTGTATGATAGGTGGGGAATGAACAAGACATATAGGAAGTTTAGAGTGAAAGGAACACATATTCCATAGAAACAGGTACCTAGCACTTTACCTGTGCAAGATAGGTGGGGAATGAATATAGGCACCTGTTTCCGTGGAATATGTGTTTCATTCACTCTAAACTTCCTATATGTTCTTCTCATTCCTCACCTATCATGCACAGGTAATGTGCTGGACACCTGTTTCTATGGAATATGTATTCACTACACTTTGTGCTTCCTATATATTCTGTTCATTCCCCACCTATCATGCACAGGTAAAGTGCTATGTACCTGTTTCCATGGAATATGTCTTCATTTCTTTCTAAACTTCCTATATTTCATGTTCATTTCCTACCTATCATGCACAGGTAAAGTGCTAGACACCTGTTTCTATTGAATTTGTGTTCATTCCACTATGAACTCATGTTATATCTTATTTATTCAATCTGTGTTTAGAACCTGTAACCTTCTTTACTTCTTCTTAGCGCTTTATTACTTAGTAATAATGGTAATTCTTTTTGTCCATTCTTTTTCTTCATGCCTTTTAGTATGTCCCGTTTTTTTTTTTGTTTGTTTTCTTTTTTTTTTTGTGGGGATTTGTATAGTATTTTGCAGAAGTTTAATATTATTCACCTTATGTCCCTTTTGTGCTGTCATTTCAGCTCTGACCCACTGATGCATGTACTCCCTAAGACTTCTGAGGGTGTTCTGTGGTATTTGGACCATAAGAATATCAAGAAAATCTTTAGCTCTTGTAAATTGCAAGGTGGATCTTAAAAAGATGACATTTGAAGGCTATGTCAACATCTTGAATTCTGTCATGTTCTTTAACAATTTACTATTACGTTTCCCGGGCTTATTTT
>JAODAL010050115.1:0-27668 GCA_025379985.1 Phyllomedusa bahiana
ATTTTTGGAATACCGGGGCAAACGGGTGACCCCAATGTTGGTAAACGACCCCCAACAATTTGACAGTCGCCAGGACTACGGCATGAATAACGTCATTCCACTGCTTCATGTCCTGGAACAGATGCTGAAAAATCTGTCTGGGCAGGGGACTGGAGACGTGGCGACTACATCTCGCGGCCACATGAGACCGGTGGGGACTGAACTGGAGGAGGAGTAGGAGGAGGAGGAGGAAATTGGTGCAGAAGCATTGTCTGGTGAAATGAGTGGATTTTCTACCCAGGTGACAAGAGAGGAGGAGCAGGAGCAGCTGGAGGAGGTAGATGGAGATGAGGAAGACAGGCAGATGACCCGCAAGCACCATGGCAGTATACAGTGGAGATGGAGGCAGGAGAGCCCCTCAGAGTCACTTTGAGATGGCCCGCAGCATGCTGATTTGCCTGGCTAGTGACAGCCGAATAGTCACCATACGAGCAGAGGAATGACTTTGGCTCTCCAACCTATTGGACCCTCGCTACCGTCCAAAACGGGAGCCTTTTCCCCAGCTGCTGAGAGGAGAGACAAACTCAAATACTATAGGAAATCCTCTGTAGTCCAGTTGGCCGCTGCCTATATGTGGCATCATCCCTCCTCTGACAGGTCTGACCGGGGGGTTCTTCAGCGCTCACATACTACTGCCGCGGCTGCTGGGGGAAGGTGGGGGTGGGGTAGGAACAGTATCAGCCCTATCAGCAGCAACCTAATCTGAGTCACTGATGAGCAGCTTCCTCTCACCCGCGTAGTGAGGAGGGCATCGCCAGCAGCAGCAGCAGGACCTGGAGCAGTCCCTGAACCAACAGGTGGTGGCCTACTTAGACAGCACTCTGCCACCCCAGTTAGAAGATCCGCTGGACTACTGGGCAGCCAAACTGGAAGTGTGGCCGCACCTTGCCTAGTTTGCAGTGGAGAAGCTGTCCTGCCCGGCCAGTTGTGTGGCATCAGAGCGGTTGTTCAGTGCGGCGGGGCAAGGGAGAGCCCGCTTGTCCACCGGAAATGTGGAATGACTGACCTTTGTCAAGATGAATCAGGCGTGGATCGGCCAGGATTTCCACACACCAATGCCTTAGGCGTCAGATTACATCAGCCATGATGCCTCACCAAAACTTTGAGAAATGAGTCTGGATTCAAACTACCTGCCTCAGCCACTATTCTGATGCCGCCACCCGTCTGAGGCCAAACATCTGCTGACAGTTTCTCCATCTTCCACCAACCATCTTTACCTGGGACTGGTATTGCCACGCACCTCCACACTGTCATTGTGCCACTCTATGACCTCATGCTGCTGCTATTGCTGGTGCCGTGACTTACACACTGTGTCATTTTGCCACTCTCAGACCTCCTGCTGCTGCTGCTGTTGTTGCTGCTGCGGTTAACTCCATACCCTGTCATTGTGCCACTCTCTGACCTCATGCTGCTGCTGCCGTCACCTCCACTCTCTGTCATTGTGCCACTCTGTGGCCTACTACTGTTTTGCTACCTCCAGAATGTCATTGTTCCACTGTCTGACCTCATGCTGCTGCTGCTGTCACCTCCACTCTCTGTCATTGTGCCACTCTGTGGCCTACTCCTGTTTTTGCCACCTCCAGAATGTCATTGTGCCACTGTCTGACCTCATGCTGCTGCTGTGGCTGCTTCCATGACCTACACACTCTATCATTGTGCCACTGTCTGACCTCATGCTGCTGCTGTTGCTCCTGCAGTGCCCTCCACACTCTGTCACTGTGCCACTCTGTGGCCTACTCCTGTTTTTGCCACCTCCAGAATGTCATTGTGCCACTGTCTGACCTCATGCTGCTGCTGTGGCTGCTGCCGTGACCTACACACTCTCTCATTGTGCCACTGTCTGACCTCATGCTGCTGCTGTGGCTGCTGCCGTGACCTACACACTCTGTCATTGTGCCACTCTGTGGCCTACTCCTGTTTTTGCCACCCCCAGAATGTCATTGTGCCACTCTCTGACCTCATGCTGCTACTGTTGATGCAATGATCTCCAATCTGTGTTATTGTGCCACTGTCTGTCCTCATGCTGCTGCTACTGTCACCTCCACTCTCTGTCATTGTGCCACTCTGTGGCCTACTCCTGTTTTTGCCACCTCCAGAATGTCATTGTGCCACTGTCTGACCTCATGCTTCTGCTGTGGCTGCTGCCGTGACCTACACACTCTGTCATTGTGCCACTGTCTGACCTCATGCTGCTGCTGTGGCTGCTGCCGTGACCTACACACTCTGTCATTGTGCCACTCTGTGGCCTACTCCTGTTTTTGCCACCTCCAGAATGTCATTGTGCCACTCTCTGACCTCATGCTGCTGCTGTTGATGATGTCCCCTCCACACTGTGTTATTGTGCCACTGTCTGACCTCATGCTGCTGCTACTGTCACCTCCACTCTCTGTCATTGTGCCACTCTGTGGCCTACTCCTTTTTTTGCCACCTCCACAATGTCATTGTGCCACTCTCAGACCTCATGCTGCTGCTGTGGTTGCTGCCATGACCTACACACTCTGTCATTGTGCCACTCTCTGACCTCATGCTGCTGCTGTGGCTGCTGCCGTGACTTACACACTGTTTCATTGTGCTACTCTGTGGCCTACTCCTGTTTTTGCCACCTCAAGAATGTCATTGTGACACTCTCTAAACTCATGCTGCTGCTGTGGCTGCTGCCGTGACCTCCACACTTTTTTATTGTGCCACTCTGTGGCCTACTCCTGTTTTTGCCTCCTCCAGAATGTCATTGTGCCACTCTCTGACCTCATGCTGCTTTGGCTTCTGCCGTCACCTCCACACTCTGTCACTGATGTTGCCACCTGAGCCCTCAGCTTGTTTTTTCCAGCTGGCACTGCCATGATATATATATATGTAAATCCCAATTCATACGAGCAAGACATATATGCTCTAGCGAAGAGTCCAACTTTAACCACATGGAAATAATTGTCCAAAAATTTGTTGACCGTGGGTACGATAGAGCAGAGGTAACAACAGTAGGACAACAGGTCGCTCATATACCCCGTAGTGAGTTGTTACAAACTAAGATCAAAAAGATGGATAGGAGGTTTACATACGTCAGTACATATGGTGCCCATTCTGCTTTAATTAAAAAAGTAATTAAAAAAAACTGGAAAATTTTACAATCAGATCCTAACTATGGACATTTGTTTAAGGATAGTCCAAGGTGGATCTTTAGGAAAGGAAGAACATTGGGACAACAATTAATAAAGTCTGACATTGTGAAAAAGAATAAACGAGATAGGGTTTTAAAAACTACCCGAGCTGGAACCTTTGAGTGTCTACGTTGTCAGAACTGCTCCTCCATTATTAAGAGGGAACAAGTCTCACATCCCACCAAAGGCTTTCCAGTTAGAATTAGAGGGTTCCATACTTGCGACAGCAACAATGTCGTATATATGATTAAATGCCCCTGTGGAATATCATATATAGGACAGACAAGTAGACAGATAAGGATTCGCTTAAACGAGCATAGGTCAGTTATTCGTCAATTTATGAAGAAAGACAGTAATGTAGTTAAGGATGAAGAGGGAAATAGACATGGTGAGACCTCACTAGCTCGGCATTGGAAAAAGAGGGACACAGAGAAGCAGAGCTGAGGTGGTGTATTCTGGAAAGAATAGAAAATTGTGAATCGGGTGGTATCGCTAGAAAGCTGCTTCAGCGAGAGGCTTACTGGATCCATCATATGGATTTGTTAGCCCCTAAGGGCATTAATGAAAGCTTTAGACTTAAAATGTTTCTTTAAGATTGTTTTTATTGTTGTTTTTATCTATTGTGCCTTTCCTTTATAAGGGACGCCCACAACGACGTGCGCATGCTTGAGAAAGAGGCAACAGTGTCTCGAAATGTCACAGATTGACGTGCGCTCAGCCCGGACTCCTGGCGTACCTCCTGGGAAATCCCGTCGGGATGAAGACCGAGATGGTCTGTGGACACTACACTTGAACGGCGATCCGCCTCAACTTGAAATTTGAGTATCCTATGATTAATTGCTTCATGTTGCATAAACGCCAGAAATTGGGCAGATGTATGCTTTTAAAAGGTTAAAAGAATAAAATTGTATGTTTTATGATATAGCCGGATTACCAATTGGTGTTGCTGCTTGTATATATGGGATAGAGAGATCCCTTGTCCGTGCTATAAAGAAAGGATACTCGGATAAATTAAGTGGCTAATTTTCTATTACTGCCATGACTTTATCAGGCTACATTCCCGCTTCAGTTTTTTGGTCAGTTTTGCCCTCTTAAGTGCCCAGGGAATTTTATAGTGAAGCGATTCTAAGAGCGGCGGCAGTCATATGCGTGTCATACTAAAACACAACATTGTATGAAGACCAAACCAAGCTCCCTCTGCATATTTAATCATGGCACAACTTTCTACAGCACCCTGCATGCTCTGTGCAGCCTGAAAATAGCTGGTTTTTTAACGTGATTCGTCTCGAAGTAATTCGGACCGAAGCTAATTTTGTCAGAAAATTCGGCGAAATCGGCGAATCTAATTTTTGAGAAATTCGAACATCTCTAACTACAACACATACTGTACGCACCACAGTATATCATGTGAACATACCCGTAGCATTGCACAGATGATTTAATTATGCTGCAAAGGTGATTTAATTATTGTCAGTGCATTCTGTGGGATATCCTGAAAACATGACCTGTCGGTTGCCATTGAGGACTGGCGTTGGGGAACACTGGTCTACAATACATAATAAATGTGGTGTAAACATGCATGCCCCTATTTTGTATGTGAATTGCACCAGAATTGTGGTGCAACTGCCTTAATAAATGTCCCTCACAATGCCTTTTTCCATGGGGATTAAAACTACAAATATGAGGCTTGAGTTTCTGCTGGGGAAACATAGCATTATGCTATGTTCACAATTAGGTTTTTATCTTTTTTTTTTTTTATAAGAATGTGTGAGCATCGTGTGGCACACAAATTCTATTATTTTTAGAGAGATTCCTTATCCTAGTTCATACTGTCTGAATTCCCATTGTGTAGCCTAGAAATGAATTGAAGTGGAGCCAATCTTTGTACAAAGCTGCAACCAAATCCACAGCATACAAGGAGAATAGATGTGTTATGGTATACTTGTGGGTTATCTGTGTGGGGAGGAGATAAGGAGGAGGGTTTTTGGTATAAGTACAGCTTTTAAACTGATCAGGATAAAGAATAAGAAAATGGAGAAGTAAAAGAAGAAAGGGGAAGGGACAATGAGAGGGTGCTGGATGGATTGAAACAAAATGCATTAGATAGAGTATGCACTAAAACTGAGGATAGGAAGGAGGAAGCTAGACAAAGCACGGTAAATGATCCTGGGGCTTTTACTTCTATAAGGAAACAGTAAGGAAGACATGTATGAAGGAAGGCACTTCAAAGTGAATTGTTGAGTCTCGTTTTCAGTGTATAATGCACCTGAATGTATGAAAGTGTTTTTTGTGTGATTTTAAATGAGGTCTAAATGATGTCTAAAGTTCGACACGCCTCGCCTATGTGTTAGGCGCATTATGGAACTTAGGTGCATCAGTGGGTTATTTAATGTCAAATTAGTTTTAGATTCTTTTAATCTTAATTACATTTTATAGTAGATATTTTTTAATTTTTTGGATATAATAATAATAATAATAATAATATTCTTTATTTATATAGCGCCGCAGCACTTTACAAATTCGAGGGTAAACGTACAGACATTACACATTAAAAGTACTTACAGATGAGACACCAGGTATGAGGGCCCTGCTCATTAGAGCTTACAATCTATTAGGGTGTATCGGTGAAACAAACAGTGAGAAGTGCCAAGTTTACAATGGTTCATAAATAGGGGATGGTTTACATAAAAAAATGGATGAACCTGCCACCCTGACAGTACATCTATATACAGATAAGTGCCTGTGAGTGCCCTAGTGTAGGGATTGACAGATGTGTGTGATAGCAGTTAGGGATCTTGGTAGACCAGACTGAGAAGATGTGTTCTCAGGGCCCTCTTAAAACTATGAGGGTTGTGAATGTGCCTGATCGCCCGCGGTCGCATGTTCCAGAGAATTTGTGCCGCACGTGTGAAATCTTGGAGACGGCATGGAAGGTTTGGATGATTGACGAGTGTAACCTGATATCAGCAGCAGAGCGGAGAGAGCGGGTCGGGTGGTAGACAGAGATGAGGAAGGTGATCTGGTGGGGTGCAGCATTGTGGAGAGCTTTATGAGTGATGAGTTTATACTGTATCCTGTACTGAATGGGCAACCAGTGCAGTGACTGACACAGGGTAGAGGCATTAGTATAGCGGCTGGAAAGAAAGATGAGCCTGCCTGCTGCATTCAGGACAGATTGAAGAGGGGAGAGTTTGCACAGAGGGAGACCGATTAGCAAGGAGTTACAGTAGTCAAGATGAGAAAGAATAAGGGCCACAATGAGAGTTTGAGTTGTTTCCACAGTGAGAAACGGACGATTTCTGGAGATGTTCTTGAGGTGCAGGTGACAGGAGCGGGCAAGGGATTGGATATATGGGGTGAAGGTCAGATCAGAATCTAGTATAACCCCCAGACAGCGGGCCTGCTGCCTAGGAGTAATGGTGGTACCACACACTGAAACAGAAATAGCAGGGGGGGGTTGGTTACTAGATGGCGGAAAGACAAGAAGTTCAGTCTTAGTGAGGTTTAGTTTCAGATGGAGAGAGGACATTATGTCAGAGACAGTGGACAGACAGTTACTAGTGTTTTGTAGGAGAGTAGGACTGATGTCACGGGAGGAGGTGTATAATTGGGTGTCATCAGCATAGAGATGGTACTGGAAGCCAAATCTGCTGATGGTTTGTCAAATCTGGACTGTGTACAATGAAAAGTGGAGAGGATCTAGAACTGATCCCTGAGAAACTCCAACATCAAGAGGTAGAGAAGAGGAGGTAGATCCAAAAAAAGAGATGCTGAAGGAGCGGTCAGAGAGGTAAGATGAGAACCAAGAGAGAGCGGTGTCCTGGAGGCCAATGGCATTAAGCATGCTAAGGAGAAGTTGGTGATCAACAGTGTCAAACGCTGCAGAGAGATCCAAGAGAAGCAGCAACAAGTAGTTACCCAGAAATTTTGCTGTTAGGAGGTCATTTGAGACTTTAACTAAAGCAGTTTCCATGGAGTGTAGGGTGCGGAAACCGGATTGTAGAGGATCGAGAAGAGAGTTAGTAGAGAGATAGCAGATTAGGTTGTTGTGTAAGATTGAGATGAGGGAGGTGAAATATTTTTGTTTGGCGCTGTGAAGGGCAGTGTGATAATTCCTGATCATGAATTTGAAGTGGAGAAAGTCTGCAGGTAGCTTTGACTTTCTCCACAGACGCTCGGCACACCTGAAACATCACTGCAGATGGCAAGTTTGAGGTGTGTGTCAAGGCTGCAGGCGTCTGACTCTGGTGGTGCGGTGTGTGAGTCGTGCCAACATGTCCAGGGTGGTTGTGAGAGTTGTGAGAGCAGTAAAGGAGGGTGGGCCTGGGTTAGGAGAGATGTCCCCTGCAGCGAGAAGCAGGAGAATGAAAAGAGACAGCAGATGGTTCAGTGATGAATATGAGTGGCATTTGTGCAGTAATATGTAAGCTGGATGTTTGGGGTGGTTGAAAAGGAAAAATAGCGTGTGGGATGAAAACATAGGTGAGGGAAGGAGAGAGGATCTGATATGGATAAAATTGTCAGCGGGCAAGAAAGGGTGGTAAGATAGGAGGCAGGTGGCTGCAAGGTAGGTAGTAATATATTTTATATTATATATTTTTATATTAATTTTATATGATAACATTTTTTATTAAATGTAAATAATTTAATTGTATATCGTTTGATAATCATCATAAATTACTTTTTATTATTGTACTGGTATAAGTTGAGAAATATTGAACATTTTTTTTCCCTAACAGCAAATCTAGCTCTTCTTCGACTCCTTAGGCTCAGACAGACCACATTGAAATAGGTCTGCCTGTCCGAGCAGTAATGCACCTAGTTTTGCCAAACCACATTTAAATGTATGTATAAATGTGTCTCATATGTGTTTAATAATACGACTGTGGTGCGACACACCCCCATAATGCCCCCTCATGTTAGGCTCATTAAAATGTGTAGAGTCTTACGAACAATGCATATAACACATTAATTAGGTGCATTAGACATCGTAGCCGGCTCACTTTGGCACATTTGACACCAGAAAAGGGTGAAAAACCTGATCATACATATCTCCCTAAGTGTTCTGCTGCTCATCTTCAGAGAAGGGAGGTTACACTTAGAAGCACAGGAAAAGCATTTTTTTTTTTTTTTGCCTTTTGTTTAAATAGCCTTTTATTTAGAATACTGTGTCAATGATTGTCATTAACGAAAATCCCTGAATGTTGCTGAATTGGTTTAAGGTAGTCTAAGCTCATGTATTCTGTTGCCTATTATATTTTAAGACTTACTTTTGACATGTCAGAAGATCAATTTTAAGTAAATTTTGAATGGATTTAAAGTATTACTCCAAAGATAACTGAAAATTTAGCACTAAGGCACCATGTACAGCAACATTTTCTCAAAGGTGTTACCTAATTGAATGCCACTACTAAAGAGATTCTTCACTTTCCTCTACTGGACAACAACTGACTTCTGTGCTGGTCACGTCAACTGAGCAGTAATGGGTAACATAGGAGGTTCTACAACTGCCAATTACCATGGTGTAGCCTATCAACTACATTTTCGTTTTCAGTATTCTGGAGTCCATTTACAGAATGAATATTAAAAAATATTTTAAATCTATACTTTGGTTGTATCAAATAAAGCTATGTAAAGTAGAAAAAAGCTTATGATCTCCTATGTATTAAAGCCTTCTAATTGTCCCTTTAAACTCCATATCACCAATATGGATTTTTTTTACTTTTGTATATATATACATACATACATCTGCTCAGCGGTCAGTCGCCATTTCCATGTCAGAAGTAAACATCAAAGTTAAGCATGTTTTTCTGGTATCTTGAGAATTCCGTAGTCTCCATAAAATGTAACCTTAAGTCTTGGCTGTCATTACCTGTTATGGTCCTTTTTCTCCTGAAGATTCACTTGAGTAGTTTTATTGCTGATTGCACAATAATATAATGTTTTTGTATTCATTCCGAGTCCCCTTCAAAATTGCCCTTCTAGTTGAAATCTTCCTAGAAAAGCCTCCTTTTTTTCAGTCTTTGTATTTATACAGATGGTTGTAATACTAAGAGTAGATTTTACACACAGGGCTGTATCCAAGATATGTGTGTGATATGAAGCTGCTTCATTATCTAAAGCAGAAAAGTTAGACAACCATTTGACATAGCATTCATTTCAATCTATAAATGTCATGCTTATCTTTCCTTTTCATGTAAGATACTGTAAAACAGTTATGAGATGCTATTCATTTATCATGTCTAGTCAGAGAGTAAATACTAAATGGTCTGTCAGAGCTAAATAATTCACAGAGTCAAAAACCGAGAGGCAGAATTGCTATTCTTGTCAGGAAAGGAGGACAATTTGTTCTCTTTGATACTGTAAAATATAAAACTGATTGTTATATGGTGGCTGATAACAGCTGCCACTGAGAGTAGCATGTACAAGTAGTAGAATATGTCACTAGCATAAAATGATCAGTTAAAAAAAATAATCATTTTAAATATTTTAGGCCCTATTCACAAAATGTTTTGCATCCTATTGAAAGGTACTGTATTTTTCTTATGTAAGATCCTTTACAACAGAATGTCTATTCAGTAACATTTTGTTGTCGTTAACTTCTTTTGTACAAGAAAACAGGATCCATCTAAAAAGAAGCCTGCATCACTATGCACTACTTTGTCCTGTTTTAATGGTAAATCTGAACAATAGAAAATAGCACTCTTATGGTATGTTCACATGGCTTATTTGGGCGCCCATTTCGCTGCGTATTTCGGCGCATATTGGCAGCAAAATGCGTCCCGCAATTACGGTAATCCATAGCTTTCATAGAGAACTATGGATTACGCCCCGTCCCCCACACGCGTAGAATACGATTGTGGTGAGATAAGTGACATGTCAATTATTTGCAGCGATTATGCGACACGAGTAATACATGTCAATGGGGCCGGCGGGCTGCCGTCGCCCCATGCTTTGGGAATACGCGCTAATCAGTGCGACTCCCAAAACACCCAGCGTATTGTGGCGCGTACCTTAGAGTAGCAGACCCCAAAAGGGTAGTATGACCCCAAAAGGGTCATACTTTGGGTGTCGCCAGCTGGCTACCGTGGGAGAGCAATGATGAGTCACAGACTGAGATTTAAAATCACTCTGGGAGCAAAAGCCCTCAGGCCTTTATTTTATAGACAAATTGCTACATGATATGAAAAGGTTCAATGACAAGCCCACACTAACCTATCAAAATACAATAAATTATTTACCGTATATACTCAAGTATAAGAACTTTTTCAGCACATTTTTTAATGCTGAAAAACTCTCCCTCGGCTTATAGGCGATGTTCATACGGCTTAATTGCGGGGTGTAATTACACCCCGCAATTACGCCGTGTGGACGGGGGCGGGAGCGGGGGGCCGACAACTCGCCGGCCCATAGACTATCATTACTAGCAGCGCGTATACGCCGCTAGTAATTGACATGTCACTTCCGCCGAGCGGGGAAAGGAGACGTAATCCATAGTTCTCTATGAGAACTGTGGATTACCGTAATGACTGGGCTGTATTTCAGCCCGTAATTCGCATAGTACGCCGCAAATTACGGGCTGAAATATGTGCCCAAATAAGCCGTGTGAACATGGCCATACTTGAGTTCTGTGTATCCAGAGTACAACTCACCTCAGCTGAAAGTGCTGGAGTGTGCTTCCAGGACCTGTGATGATGTCACATGGATGGGGGAGTCATGTGACTGCTGTGTGCTTCCAGGACCTGTGATAATGTCACATGGATGGGGGAGTCATGTGACTGCTTTTTGCTTCCAGGACCTGTGATGATGTCACACAGAGGGGGTGGAGTCAGTGATGCTGCTCAGTGTATGCGGGATTCTCCTGTGCTGGTTGTGATCACTGCTGGATGAGCTGAAGTAGAGCTGTGTATGTGTGTGTTATATGTGAATGCAACAGAACTGTGTGTAATGTACGTGTACCAGAGCCTTATGTGCATAATGTGCATGTAGCTGAGCTGTGTGTGTGTGTATTGTGGCTAATTACTGGGGACAATCATTTCATATATTGTGGCACCAAGTTCTCTAGTTGCTGCTCTGTGATATGGCTGTCTGTCCTGGTTAATGAAGGGGCATCACTTTCTCACTTTCTGCATTTCCTACCCTTGGCCTATACTCGAGTCAATAAGTTTTCCCAGTTTTTTGTGGTAAAATTAGGTGCCTCGGCTTATATTTGAATTGGCTTATACTCAAGTAAATGCGGTAAATATTTGCATTTGGGCATGAATAATCACTGGTATACATTAGTATTCATACTTATTACTGGACAGTGTCCAAGATAAATTAAACTTCAAACAAAATACATAAATCCTCTATTTATGCCAAACTATAGAAAAACATCTTATTATTTTGCAGGTGCGCAAACGGCATCAAGGTTATGCTAGCTCAGTTTCCACAATTATAATTGGACATCTGTGCTTACCTCAAAACAGTATGTGTGAAATTCAAGGCTACAAGAAATTCAAGGCTACAATACTGTTGATATCCAGAGTGAAAACATCTTAAAGCAACAGGAAGAATAGAATTAAGGAGAGACAAAATGGAGTCACCTCAAGTCTAGACAGCATGCCCATATTTACTTTAATAGTACTTTTGTACTTTTCAACAAAATGCAATAATGTAGTCTATACCAAGTTTAAAACTGTTTTGTTCCGTTAAGGTGTATGTTTTTTTTTTTTTTTTGGTTTTTTTTTTTATTTGGCTTTTCTAAATGCCATTTAGTCAGTTTCATACAGTTTTATAGCAAATCTTGAATTTATTTTTGATTTTGTTTTGCTGAGCATTTTCTTTATTATCTTAATATATATAACTTTGAGTTTTCTATCATAACACTTTAATTTCTTCTGTAGTCTGTTTTAGGTCAGGTGCATGATTTAGGTCTAGGTTCTGAGCTCCATCTATAGATGGTGGATGCTCCCATCCCGGCAATTCAAATAAGTAGATGCCAGGGTTTTCATGACCATAACATCTTAGTAGTTACACAGAAATGGTATCTCCCTCCATCACCCAATTTCTGTGCTGTGATCAAGTGCAGAACTCCTTTAAAACAGATTTAAAAGCAATTAAAAACACACAAAATACCCCCCAAATATATTAAAGGTGACACATCCACCACTAGTAAATAACAGAAATATCCTGGAAAGATGCAAGTAAGTATATAAAAAATCAAGTTATTATAAATGATATTAAGTCATCAAACCAGATATGAAAATAACTAATACAATAACATATATTTCAATCCATTACCAAAGTGGTGGATATGTCACCGAGGAGGGTATTAGCCTTGACGTGCGTTTCGTCGCCAGCTTTTTCAAGAGGCCTACCTATGTTCTACCTACCTACCTATGTTCTAACTACTGCATACCTACCTACCTCCCTAGACAATATACCTACCTACCTATGGCCTACATACCTGGGGCCTATCTACTACCTACCTATTTTGGCCCTAAATACTGCCTACCTGCCTACCTACCTGGGGACAATCTACCTAACTATAGACTACCTACCTGGGGACAAGCCACCTAACTATGGCCTACCTACTTTGGAGTGAGTAACAGTGTCAACTTTTGGATAATGGAATACCCTTTAACAATGATTAGCCAATAAACAGAAGTTACTGACAAAAACTGTGAACAACTCAACAATGTCTAAGCTTAAGCAGAGGTTTTCAATATGTGCAAAAGTTTGCCAAGTCATCTGGGAAGCTTTGAAAGGCAAAACCTTTTCGAACAACTGACAGCAAATGACTTGCTCAAAGTCTTAAATCCAGTAACTCTGCATTTGCTTTTGACAAACCCAAGTTCCTGACCAAGGCATTCAGTTCTGTTTGCGTTATAAGATGAGCCCCCCAAAATCACATGACCTCGTTTTTTGCATAGAACAGCGCTTCCTGTTCAGCATCAGTGTGTCAGTGTCTCTCATTAGAGCAGGAGGTGTGCGGGGATCTCTCCTAAAATACAGATCCGTTTCAGCTCAAGACACAGTTCTCTTTATTCACACAGACAACTATGCTGTTAGCTGTGACATTAGAACATAGGTAGATTAGAGAATTTCAGCTCTTTATTTAGTAGACAGAGACTTTTTAAAGAAGCATCTAGCGCTGTAGAGCCGCGGGGGGGGGGGGGGGGTGTGGGCGCACACAGACAGAAAAGGCAGGCAGGCTTTTGAAAGGAGAGTGTATATTGTGCAGCCCAGACTCTGCTTTGAACCTGCATTGAAATGGCTTTTTTTAACCAGTTTTTGCCCAGCAAACCTCGCCCCTTGAGGTGAGATAGTACCTTTTACTTTGTGCAACCCCGTTTTTTTCAAAGACCCCCCTTGTACTTCGATAGATACAGAAATTTTCTAGTTAACTGCTGTTGTTGTTTTATTGGTGCAAAACCTAGCTTTTATTATAAATCTCAATTTTAAATAGGTGTTTTTCACTGTGGTGCAGCCCATTTTTGTTCAAAGACCCATCTTGTATTTATATTAGGATACAGATATTTGCTAGTAATTGCAGGTGTATTTCATAGGTGCAAAACCCACCTTTTATTATCCGTCTACATTTTAAATAGGGGTTTTTTTACTTTGGCGCAGCTCATTTTTGTTCAAAGACCCATCTTGTACTTATATATTAGTATACAGAAAAATTTTCTAGTAATTGCAGGTGTATTTCATAGGTGCAAAAAACCCAAACCTTTTATTATCCGTATACATTTTTTTAAAAAGCTGTATTTCCCCTTTGGTGCGGCCCAGTTTTGTTCAAAGACCACCTTGTACTTAAATTTGGATACAGAAATTTTGTAGTTACTTTGGTGTATTTCATTGGGGCAAAAACCACCGTTTGTTATCCGTATAACTTTCAAATAGCTGTATTGCACGTGGTTTCCCGGGCCCAATTTTTTCAAATAGCCCGTTGTTTCGACAATTCTGATAGGAAAATTTTCTAGCAACTGTTCTTGTTTGTCATTGCTGCAAAAAAAAGCAATTTTCTCATCCGTGTAACTTCTGAATAGTTTTATTGCACTCCGGGGAATCTCAGTTTTGCGCAGATTGCGCACTTGTATGATAGTTTGTTGAAAACTACCAATTCCTAGTCTTACTGGGCAGTTGTAAATCCCTGGGACTGAAGGAAGAAACACTGTTGATTTTGTCTTACGGTTCTTCCACCAGACCGCATTTCACAGGTATTCGCTAGAAACAATTCAGTTTCTAATCCTAGTTGGCTGAAGGAAATTAGAGGGATTTAAGAATAGCTGTTATTTGCCATCTTTTAATAAGACACTGTCACAAACTCTTCCATACCTTCTTAAATTTTTATCTTTTTGAACATGGAGCGAACTACAGGTGGTAAGCGAGCAAAGAGGGGTGTTATGGGTGACCTCTGGCAATCTTTATTTACCACCTCACCAACGCATGTAATGCAGCGCACACATACAACACACAGAGACCGGCTTAAGATCATGGTGCACGACTATCTATGTCTCAACACCGATGTTGTTGGATGTGTTCCGGACCCAATTGACATCTGGGTATCCAAAATGGATGAATGGCCCGAGCAAGCTGGACACACCATAGAGGTGTTGTCCTGCCCAGCAGCCAGCATCATATCTGAGCGGACCTTCAGCACAGCTGGAGGAGTCATTACAGACAAACGCATCCGGCTTTCCACAGATAATGTGGATCGTTTGACTTTCATCAAGATGAATCAGGCATGGGTCTCTGATGATGTTGTGGCCCCAATTGCCGAGGTCACCGATTAGTTGCCGGTCTACTTCACATTCCTCTTCCAGAAGAAATGGTCCTCTTGAAAACTTTTTTTAAAAAAAGATCATTTCTTACTGCAATTTTTATTCTCCGTTCCCAAAAGTTCATTTTGCTGGTTTTGCGGTGTGGAGACTGTAAAAGACACCAAGGTTTCATGAAAAAAACGTTTTCCATTTACTCACTTTGGGCGACATGTATGAACGGGCTTTTCGCCTGTATTTTGGCGTAACCTGCGCCTCCCCAGCCTGAATCCGCTGTCGGACACAGGGATGCAGTGTTAGGCGCAGCGTTCGCCACTTTCGGCTGCGCCTCGCATGAAGGGGCGGGCAATGGGCGCGGTGTGGGCGCTGTGTAGGCGTTCCGGGGCGGGACGTGGCGTGCTCGAAAATTCTGAGGCATGAACGATCGCGAGTCGGCAAAGTGCGGCGCATTGCAGCGCTCGCCAGCTCCGACAGGCAGACCTGGTTGATTCTGGTCTAAATGCTCCGGCGGAGGCGAAGTGAAGCGAGAACGGAGCATGAGATGAAACATATAGAAGATCGCAAGAGAAATCTCGTCTCTCAGCTCCGTGTGGCATGGAGTATGATTCCAAAAAAATCGCCTTTATAAAGTCGTAAAACATTATCAGAAAAAGAGCTCAAACCTTCAAAAATAAAAAAATAAAAAATAAAATCACTTTCCAGAAATCTAGAACGGCGCAGCATCAGGAATTAGGATCGTGGAAATAGCCGGGAAATACAGTAATTCAAATTCTGAAAGCGCTTCTCATTGGTCGGCATAAACCAGCCAATCAGCATAGGAGCGACAGTGAACCATTAAAACCTAGGGAAAGTATTGACCAATCAAATTCAAAGGCTTCATACATGTCGCCCTTTATCTTTAGAATTTTTTGCATTGTCAATGATTTTGGGGTCATGGTGCTGTGAGATACAGCTATAATCATGGTAGTTTGGAACAGAAATGTGGTTTCTAAGTGGTATTTCTCCCTCACAATTTTTAACAGTGGCTGAGAAGTCATTTTTATAACTTTTTGGGTCATGCTGCTGTGAAATGCAGCAATACTACAGGTCCTATTCTAAAAAATGTGGTTTCTAACAGACATTTGTTCTTCACAATTGTCAAGAGTGGCTCAAGGATCATGTTTTGGATTTTTGGGGGCATGTTGCTGTGAAATGCAGCTATACTACAGGTCCTATTATAAAAATGTGGTTTCTAACAGACGTTTGTTCTTCACAATTGTCAAGAGTGGCTCAAGGGTGATGGTGCTGTCAAAAACAGGAATAGGTAGGACACTGTTAATGGACACATATTGCAAAATGACTTGTTTTTACACGATCTTTAACATAGCTAGCAATCCCTGTAGCGAGACAACCCATTTAATACAATTAAATGAAAGAGAGACAAAGATGTGATGGGATTCCATCCTAAAAATGGTGGTTGAAAGACACCTTTTTCTGTCACTTTTTAATCTGTGGGTCAGACAGGTTTAAGGGTCATGCTGCGTTCCAGGACAGGGATAGTCAATGTCCAGTTCAAGTAAAATGATGGTTCAAATCATACTGCCTTCTGGCACTTTTTAATTTGTGGGTCATGCAGGTTTAAGGGTCTTGCTGTGGTACAAGACAGGGATAGTGAATGGTCTGTTACTTTTTTTATGTTACTTTTATAACATATTTGGGTTGCATAAGATGTAGCACATATCCAGTTTACTGTTGTGTATGTTAATTTCAGCTTCTCCAGCCCTGTTTGGGTGTAAGAATGAAGGTGTTGTTCCTCCCCCATAGACTTTAATGGTCATTAGCGATAATCTATTATAGACTATTGGATATCGGCATGATAATTGACAATATCGACTATCAACCCGGTGACGATAGTCAACGTAATCGCTCATCCCTATTAAACAGTTCAATATTAGTTTAATAAAAAAATTTAGGTGTGTGTTCCTGTATGCATTTGCAAAAATAAATATGGCTTTTTTCTTTCTTTTGGAGTAATGGCTTTAAGCCCATATTGATACAGTACCTGTTTCACTGTTGATAATGACACAATCTTACAATTTTCTGCCAGCATCTTTACATGGTCTTTTCCTTTTGTTCTTGGGTTGAAATGCACATGTCGGACCAAAGCACGTTCATCTCTGAGACACAGAACCCATCTCCTTCCTGAGCGGTATGATGGCTGGACATTCAAATCTTGTTTGTACTTGCGTAGAATTCTTTGTACAGGTGAAGGAGGTCCCTTCAGGTATCTGCAAATTGCACCCAAGGATGATCCAGACTTGTGCAAGTCCACAATTTTCTTCCTGATATCTTGGGTGATTTATTTAAACTTTCCCATGATGTTACAAACAGAAGCAGCATGTTTCTGGTATGCGTTAAAAGACATCCACAGGTGTGTCTCTAATTAACTCAGATGTTGCCAGTAAACTTATCAGAAACTTCAAAAGCTATGACATCATCATATGGGCTGTCCCAAATTGTTTAGGCATATTTTGTAGGCATAGTAATCCTAGTGTATGTAAACTTTTGGCTTTGCAGAATGTAGTAAAAATGCCTTAAAATTCTGTATCTCTCATTATTCTGGCATGTGGCAAATATAAATCATTTTGGTAATCCTAAATGACCTAAAACGGATAAAGTTTATTCTGATTTCATGACAGATAGTGAGAAAAACATGCGCATGTGTCTTTTAATATAGTGTTTGTAAACTTCTGGTTTTAATTGTATGTCACATTGATGTCAGTGGGGAAAGCATGAAGAACGTCCATAGCCACAATAAGACAGGAGCTGCAGCTATAACTGCTCTCCATGCTTTCCCCACTGTCACCAATTTGACATATGTATGACTAAGGCCTGCTGACTGAAATGTCACAAAGCTTATAATGTGTCACTTTTTCCCCATTTTCACTGGAATTCGGATAGAAGTGGAGCTCACCTTTTGGAAGTATAAATAAAAAGTTGTATTTCTTCACCTCTGCACTCTGTGGGCCACATGTATGAAATCTGGGTCTAAAATTCCCTTTGTTGCCCATAGCAACCAATCAGAGAACCCCTCTCATTTTTCCAGAGCACTATATGAAATGAAAGGGGTGCTCTGGTTGGTTGCTGTGGACAACAAAGTGAGTTTTAGACCTAGACAGTTTTCATACATGTGGTCCTATGTCTCTGCTGGGTTTATTACCGGATGTAGGGCTGCTGTGACGGCAATACTGCTGGTACTGCTATACACGGCTTGACCAGACTGTATAACGAGGAGGGGGGCACTAATACTGGCAGCTACCCCTCTGTTGTTTCACAGGATTGGTAGAAAGAAGCTTGTTCTTTCTACCATGCAGGCTGTATCAATTGTATGCACTTATAATTGAAAAATACGACAGGCCAGAGAGAGCTAGCTGCACCCTACCCCTGATATGTCATCACGTCACCGGCACTGCGTCTTGTCCAAGGCTGAGTCTAAAGCACCTGGTTTGGGGCCAAGGTCAGGTTAACATGCTGGGGGGGCAGGAAGAGGTGAGTATTATTTTATTTTTATTCCTAATAGTGTACTATATACCTACATACCTACTGGGTGCCTTTATATATCTACCTAACTACTGGACGGCCCTATATAGCTATCTACCTACTTACTTATACTTACCTATCTATTAAAGGGGACTATATACCTACCTCTCTCCTGGGGGTCTCTATTTACCTACCTACCTACTGGGGGGCTCAATATACTTAGCTACCTACTGAAGGGGAATGGCTACCTACTGAAAGAGCCTATATATCTACCTATCTACTGAGTAGCTCTATATACCTATTTACCTTCTAAAGGGGCTTTATATACCTGCTTACTGGGAGGGCCTATATACCTATCTAACTACTGAGGGGCATATACCTACCTAATGAGGAGGGATATATAAATACCTACTTACTAGGAGGCTATGTATTTACCTATCCACTTGAGGTGCCTTATTGCCTACCTACAAGTAAAGGGGACCTTATATACCTAATTATTTACTGAAGGGGCTCTATAAACCTATTTACATACTGGGGAGTCTATGTATTTACCTACTAAGGGAATCCTATATACCCACTTACCTACTGAGGAGGCCCTATGTACATACCTACCTACTGGGGGCCCTATATAACTGCCAACCTATATGCCTACTTACCCAGGAGATCTATAAACCTACCTACTGGGGCCCCTACATAACTACCTACGTACATGGGGGCTATATATCTGCCTATCCATTGAGAGGGCCTATATACCTAGCTATAAAGGGCCTTACATCCATAACTAGCAGGGCACCAAAGGGGTTATTTTTACCATTTGGGGCACTATGTATGGGAAGTTTGGTACAAAATCACAGAAGAAATGGGACATTATTTATTCAAAAACAAACACAAGGCCATATTTACAAGTTCAATAGTTGGGCAAAAGACTCATCCCAGTAGAAGGCAATATAAGCCCCAATGCTACCTGGGAGAGATATAACTGGTGCAGATAACTAATGAGCAGTGGCTCACATACCCATCCACTAGGAGGGCAACTGAATGATAAAAAAAAACTACACATTGGATAAGTACCAGTTCACTCCAGTATGCAGAAAAGCCACAATATTATACAAGGGGAGAGTGTGCAAATGCAAAAATACTGATAAGACAAACACGCACACACCTACTATGTATGGTTGCTAGTATTATAATTGCATATAGATAAGGCAATGCAAAGGGTGTCACTCATACAAATACGTGTGGTACACCTTACTGGCTTACCGCCTATGACGCCTCTACTATTCGATCGGGCGGGCTGCCCAGCACTTTTCAGGTGTCAAACACAAAATAGTGATACTCTCTGATCTCTAGTATTTAGGGCAAAAAACTACATACTGTAAAAATATAAAATATGAGGTATTAGTTGATACAGTGGCTCTCTATTTACAAGCTTGCAACCCATGTCAAGGGTCCTTATTTTATTGCAAGTCCCAACACTAACAGTTTACAAAAATCACAGAAAAAATAGGACATTATTTTCTCAAAAAAAAACACAAACCCACTTATTTACAGCTCAATGGCTGGACAATAGACTGAACCCAGTAGGAGGTAATTTAAGCCCCAATGCTACCTTGGAGAGATATAACAGGTGCAGATAACTAATGAGCAGTAGCTCATTAGTTATTCCTAAATAAAAAAGCTTAAAAAACTAGTAAGTATTAGAATTTGTTTGTGATTAGTAGCTCAAGATACATAAGATACATCAAAAGGTGTTGCAAACACAAAATGCCTGTTGTCCAATATTACAGGAGTAAAACTCTACATATGTTCTTAAAACTCACTTTTCACTTGTTTAATTAACAAAATGTAGTTGTATTCTATAAAATGATTTACAGTCAGAGAAATGTTTATTATAAATTAGTCTTCACCTTTAAACATCACTTTGCCTCAGTTTTCTAACACGTATATGAGAACTTCATGTAGTTTCAACTGGTGTGCTAAATCTGTATTTTATTCCACTAATGTGAAAGGTTGGTTAAAGGTAGAAAAAGTAGAACACTTGAGAATGAAACCAATCAATATACTGTACAGCCATTCCTATATTTCCTCATAATTATTGTGATCCTGTCAAAAACCCATCACGCACAGATATGTTGATAATCTAATCTTAGAACCAGAGGCCATTATTGATTGTTATTAACACACATAGCAGTGTTGCCTTCAATAAAACCTTAAATAACTAACAATTGTTGCTCTTATGTTTCAGTACAAATTATGGTGTTTTCTTCCATACAGATTATGACCAGTTAGATGAAGTTTATAATATTAAATCACTGGGTGTGTTATCTTTGTTATATACCTACAACATATAATTCCCTTAGTAACTCTAGACAATAGTCAATATCTGGTGCTAAATCACTATACTTTTTCTAATATGTTGTAGTGATTTTTCAAAAAATACAATATTTAAAGTAAATTAAGAACATACCTGAGTTTTCATCAAATATTAAAAGCCAGTTCTTCAGGCACTGGTTGAACTATTCATTACAACTGAATTGTTTGTATTTCATGTCCTTTTTCATTTTTCCTGTCACACCATCTTTGCATTCCTCACCATAGCACAGGGGTGTGGTTGTCCCTTTCCTGGAAGACTGCCAGCATTATACTGTGTCTTCCTTTCCATTGCCAATCAGTTGCTAGCCATGATCTGAATCTCTGCCCCTCTGTGATCATATGGATGTTAAAGTAAGTCGCTCTTGTGATGAAATCCGTATCACAGACCCCTAATCATTCAAAACTAAATCACCGAGAACAGGGGAAATGTGAAACAAAAAGACCTAAAATATGTTAGCAGAGATACCCTCCGTATGAGCACGGTAAAGGTAAGAGTAATTTTTCAGCATGAAAGCCGTAACATTTTTTAATGACAGTGACTTTCATTTTGGATCATGCTTACAAATACTACTACATAAGCAGAAGTGGAATAAAAAGTTCAAGACCATTTATTTTATTTAATGCTGAAATAGAGGTGTAGTGATAGTAGTGATACAGAGAAGGAAATAATTATTTGGTCCCTTGCTGATTTTGTAAGTTTTCCCACTGACAAAGACATGAACAGTCTATAATTTTAAGAGTAGGTTAATTTTAAAAATGAGAGATAGAATATCCAAAATATAAATTTATTTGCATTTTGCTTAGAGAAATAAATATTTGATCCCCTACCAACCAATAAGAGTTCTGTCTCCTACAGACCAGTTAAACGCTCCTAAGGGGATGAATCGCTTCTTCAGTTCATGTGTTTCAAAGTTTTTCAATTTCTCAGCTCTACAAATCCTGGAGCGTTTCTTCCCCTCCCAGCTGGGTGTTTCTTAACTGAAGGGTGATGACATCATCCCCCGCTTCACTGTTCATGCTCGCTCCCGAGCCCTGTTCTCCGCCTCTCTCTGTCTGAGTCCACATCTCACCATTCCTCTCCCTATGCAGTCTTATTTTGTAGGAGCTGTTTAAATACCATACCTGCATTCAATCTAGACAGTCTTCTATGAACTCAGCCTTCTATGATCTCTTCTCTCTCAGCTGGAGGTTTGTTACAGTTGAATCCAGTTTTCTATGAAAGGCACAGATATCCCTTCTATGCAGGAGAGTTAGAAACCATGGAACAATTTTGCTGTTTTCTGATTGTAGAATCAGCTGCAGTGTGTTTCTGCTGGGTGTGCAGAGTGAAATTGCTTTGGCCCCTTACTCTGAGTGAGAGAAGCAGGGATCGAAGCACATTTCTGCTGTTTTCTGATTGTTGAAGCCCTGCAGTGTTATTGTGTTTCTTCTGGCTATGCAGAGTGAAATTCCTGCTGGTCCATTACTCTGAGTGAGAAAGACAAGAATGCTCTCTCCCGTGAATCTGACCGGGGGCCAGACAGAATGTAAATTAGTAGAGCCATCAGCCAACCACAGGACAGGAGGAGGAATCCGACCAGCTCTGGGGAACTGTGTTTACAGATAGTGTTGAGCGATTTTTATCGACAAAGTTGAAATCGGCAAGGTTTTTATGGTGATCGAAATTTCGAGATCATGCGATAATTAAGGTTAAAATCTGTGCATCATCTATTAAGATCGCGCCTTTTTCGGCGCTTCCTGTAATTTTGGCGGCCAGCAAATCAGATTAACAGAATAGAGCAGGGTGAGATTTTGTGTGCGACGTCATGACTGGGATGTGTATGGTTGCGATTGGCTGGAAAAATCACATGACCCGTTTTTTTACATAGAACATGTTTCCGGGTTTCAGCCTCAGTGTCTCTCAGCGTCTCATAGGGATAGGACCTGCGTTCTGCCTGTGGCCAAACAGCTCAGCAAAATTTTAGTCTATTTCTGCAAAGAGAAACCTCTACATTAGCTGTGATCCTTCCAATTTAGTTAGATTAGAGATTTGAAGATTTTATGTATTTAGCTAGAAAATTTTTTAAAGCAGCATCTACCGCTGTAAATTCAACGGGGGTGGGAGCGGGGGGAGGGGGGCCCGCGGGCGAACACAGACAAGCTCTATCTATAAAGAACACTGGATAAAGTTCACCAAGACTTAGTGTAGACATTGTAGGGGAAAATATCTTTATATTAACAGTTTGCTATTGAAATATTTCCTGGATATTGGGCAGCCTGAACTTATTTTGGGATAACAAAAATTTCTAGTAACTGCAGGTCTCTTTTTTTAGCTGAAAAAACTCCACTTTTATTATCATATATATTTCAGATAGGTGTTCAATTTTACCCATTACACCTTGACTTTTTGATATATCCACCTTGCACTTAAATTACAATCCAGCAATCTTGTAGTCAGCACAGGTTTTTTGTTGCCAAAAATACCGTGTATCGTACGAAAACATAACAGTTTTCGTGTTTTTGACTTTTGCGCACCCAGCACTGTTCATTGACGCAGCATCTACGTAAATCTTAAAACAGCAATTCTATATCACCACAGTGAATTGAAAGGGGCAAAAAATACCGTTTATTATATCAAAACATAACAGTTACGTGTTTTTGACTTTGCGCACCCAGCACTGTTTATTGACGCAGTATCACATAAATCTTAAAACAGAAATTCTTTATTCACCACATGAGATTTGAAAGGTGCAAAAAATAAACTTAATTATATCAAAACATAACAGTTACGTGTTTTTTGACTTTTGCGCACCCAGCACTGTTCATTGACGCAGCACTACGTAAATCTTAAAACAGCAATTCTATATTCACCACAGGTTGAATTGAAAGGTGCAAAAAATACCGTTTATTATATCAAAACATAACAGTTACGTGTTTTTTGACTTTTGCACACCCACACTGTTCATTGACGCAGCATCTACGTAAATCTTAAAACAGCAATTCTATATTCACCACAGGTGAATTTGAAAGGGGCAAAAAATACCGTTTATTATATCAAAACATAACAGTTTTCGTTTTTTTTTGACTTTTTTCGCACCCCCACTGTTTATTGACCAGCACACGTAAACTTAAAACAGCAATTCAATTCACCACGGGGTGTTTTTAAATTTCAAAAAATATTTTTTTTTTTATTATTCAAAACATAACTTTACGTTTTTTTTTTGATTTTTGCACACCCAGCACTTTCATTGACGCAGCATCTACATAAATTTTAAAAAACAGCAATTTTAATTTCACCACGGGGTAAAATTAAAAGGGTGCAAAAAATACCGTTATTATACAAAACAAACATTACTGTTTTTTGATTTTTGCGCACCCAGCACTGTTCTTACGCCATCTACGTAAATTTTAAAAAACGCAATTCTATATTCCCACGGGAATTGAAAGGTAAAAAAATACCGTTTTTTAATACAAAACATAAAGTTACGGTTTTTTGATTTTTTGCACACCCAGCACTGTTCATTAAACGCAGCATCTACGTAAATCTTAAAACCAAATTCTATATTCCCACGGGTAAATTAAAAGGTGCAAAAAATACCGTTTATTATACCAAAACATAACAGATACGTTTTTTTTGACTTTTGCCCAGTCCGATTTGTTGATAGACACCTGCTTTTAAATTTTGAACCAAAATTTTTGTTTTGATTAGAGGGATTTGAGAATAGCTGTGATTTCCGTTTTTTAAAAAGATTTTTCCAAAACTTTTCCCCAACCTTCTCAAATTTTTATATTTCTGAACATGGACGAAATGCAGATGGAAAGCGAGAAAAAGGGGGGGGGTAGCACTTGGGGGTAAGGTACGAGTGAAGGTGCTCCTCCAGGCTGGCGACAACCGCGCCAGCGGATCTCATTGCAGGACCGTCGGGGCCTGCATTGCGGTCAGGGCCCCGGAATCTAAGTAACAACATCCCCCAATCTGCCCCTTCAGTGTTAATGAACCTGCTCTAGAAGCTTCCCCTCCCGTCCTCGCTCACGCCACAAATGTCGTCATCAGCATACGCATCCACAACAAAACACCCCAAAGTCAACTCGTTACCCACCATTTGGGATAATCCATTGCTAAAACCTCTTTGATGACAAAAGGGCGGTTGGGGGTCAAAAGGGCATTTTAAAAACAAGAGGTGTTTAGCTGCTCTGATGCCATTACTGATCCACAGAGGGGGTAAAGGAACCGTCAATGGGCAAAAACCCCGGGGCGGGCCCGGCAAGGGCTTGCATGCCCCTTGCTTGTAGCCCCACTTCTGGGCAGAAGTCAGGGGCGACCAAGTCACCTGTGTTGATGATTAGAGATACATTGCGGGCCATCCTGGGCCTTTTCCGCAAATTTGCTTTCGACGCTTCATCAGGGACAGGGGGAAGAAAGGGGGAGTGCAATACGGGGCCCCCCCCCCCAAAAAGGGGGAGGGCGGTCCAGAATCGGTTTATGACAAGGGGGGCAAATAATTCAAACAATGCCGTATATTAGCAGGGACACGTATAGTCCCCCGCCGTTAGGAGTACCTTTGCTTTAACTCCCCCCATATCAATCAAAAAGACACATAGGCTGGAGCACATCCCTTGCCTGCAATGCATGAACCTTGCGTCCAAAATTTCTAAAAACTACCCGGGGCGGGCTGCCTCTGAGGGAAGGGTTTGGTCTAAGTTTGCACTTCCTCCGTTCCACCCTCACGTCCCGCCCGGGTGCTTGCAAAGTCACTCGCCTCCCCGTCAACCCTCATGTTGACGTGGCAACACTTGGAAATTCCCCCCCCACATGCTCCATGATTGTGGCACAGCGCAATGCCATTTCCTACGAAGTGAAACATGGGCCGACAAACACCTTACGGACCTCGGGGTGTTGAACCACCGAGATGGGGGCAGGTGAAAGAGCTCTGCACCATCCTTGCCAGTTTTGAAGAACCACCAAAAAGGTCAGTGCGGACAATACCCTTGTCAACATGACATTGTGGTGTTTTAGTTCTGGAACGATCGGGGACACTCTGAAACAACACGCCCCCCCCAGCGCGGGGGAGGAGACAGACACAGATGCGGCACGGAGTGGTGTATTTTCCCTGAAAAATAAAAGCACAAACGGGTTTAATTTTTAACCTTCGATATGAATTTGCTACATTTTTCTTCTGTGGGGGTGAAAAACAAAGTTTTTTTACGGTACAACGCAGAACAACGCTTAATTAACCCCTGGATTAAATAGGAAAAAAAATTGAGCAAAAAAAACTACGAGTTTTGAGCTATTACAATGGCGGTTTTTTTACCTACACAAGAAAAAATTGTTTTAAACCTTTCCTTGGGATTATACGGGGAAAAATGATTTTTTGGGGGTGAAAAGGGTTTTTATTTTAGTCACCACCAAGAAACAATTTTAAATTTAACCCCGGGGATGTAAATTGCCCAAACAATTGAGAAACCCAAACTACGATTTTTTGGGGTTTTAAACAAAGGTGTTTTTTTCCACACAACAAAGAGAAAAAATTGTAATTAACCTTCGCTGGAATTGGGGCTACAGGAAAAGTATTTTTTGGCGGTAAAAAAAGACGGTTTTTTTAGTCCCCACAACAGCAGAACAACGCTTAATTAACCCCTGGTTAAAAATTGCGCAAAAGAATTGAGCAGGCAAAAATGAAATGGATTTGTATTGTAAAAAAGTGTTTCTTTAAAAAGAATACAACGGAACAGGCTTAGATCCCCCCTTTGGATTTAATTGTTGAGCAATAGCATTAAATGTTTATGCAGCTCATTGGACGCACACTGGACTTCAATTTAACCCCACAAAACAGAAATAGAAAATTAAAAGAAGCAGTCACGAGACAAGCTGAGGGCACCCCACAAAAACGTGTAGAAAAGTGAGTTCTTCAGAAAAGCTTTACAAGCGCCGCAGCAACATCTTCCCTAAACAGTACAGGAGAGGGATGAGCACCGAGTCCCGCCCGGACTTAATATGCGGTGACGCACAAATCCCCCGGTCTCTGATTGGCTTATCTCGCACTGCCTGGGAGGCTATGTCCTTTTCTCCCAAGTGCTTTGCCCCATTAAAGCCATGTGCTCGCAGCCATTTTATCAATAAAAGCACCTTCGTCACCCAAGCCCCCAAACTTTGATTCGTTCAAACCGAAGTTTTTCCCGAAATTTTAAAGAATTTCCCCTTTCGTTGAACAAATTTGCCCATCTCTAGCTATATCTGGTCCTTTGGAAAAGAAATGTGGGTTCTAAGTGGCATTTCTCCCTCACAATTTTAAAAGTGGGTGAGAATTTATTTTATAAATTTTTTGGGGGCATTGGCTGTGAGAACGCTATAATCAGGCCTTTGGGAAAAGAAATGTTGGTTTAAGTGGGGATTTTTCCCCACTTTTTAACAGTGGCTAGGGGAAATCATTTTTATAATTCTTTGGGGGCAGGTGCTGTGAGATCAAATATAATCAGGTTTTTGGAACAAACTGTGGCTTCTAAGTGGCATTTCCTCCAATTTTTAACATGGCTGAGAAGTAATTTTTTTAATTTTTTGGGGCATTTCTGCTTGAAATGCGCAATACTACAGTTCCTATTTTAAAAAAAAGGTTTCTAACAGACATTTGTTTTCACAATTGTCTAAGTGGCTCAAGGGTCATGTTTTGAATTTTTGGGGGCATTTTTTCGTGAAATGCAGCTAAAACAGGTCCTATTATAAAAAAAAATGGGTTTTAACAGCATTGTTCTCACAATTGTCCGGCCCCGGGGCATGTTTTTAATTTTTTGGGGCATTTTGCTGTGAAAAGCAGCTATACTACAGGTCCATTATAAAAAA
>JAODAL010050116.1:0-27666 GCA_025379985.1 Phyllomedusa bahiana
AGAAGACACAGACAGAGTGAGGCCCTGATGCTGGTCCCAACCACTGTCTCTGTCTTTTGGGGGTACCCAACTCCTTAAAAGGTCGTCCCCAACCAGAAGACTGTACACTACACTGAATACATGGAAACACAAGACACAGACAAAGAAATACAAAACACAGTAAGAGAACATCAGGCAAGCAAGGTTGGCAACAAGCGGGAAGCGCAGTAACTAATCGGAAGAGTGAAGAGAAAAACGTAAGACGAGCCAAGTCGGTGACTGTCGGGCAATGCAGTACAAAATCAGGAAGAGAAGAGGAGTCAGAAGCCAAGCAAAGTCAGGTAACCAGAAAATCCAACAAGAGACAAGCAAGCTAAAGGTATAGGAAGGACCCAATATAACAGGCACTGGGGACAGGTAAGGGAATCCTTAAGTAGGGAACCGATGAACACAGAACAGAGGTGATTGGTGGAAAGAACACAAAACCGGATAGGGAAACAAAACTGTCAATCAAAGAGGAACACAGTTTAACTAAAAGGGTGCTGGAAGATTCCTGGCCACGGGCGTTGGCCAGGAATCAATTAACACTCAGCGAAGGAAGGACTCCGTTCACACTGGTAACTAAGAATACAAAGTATTATGTTAAAAACCATGGTTTTCGTCGCAACGGCCGTGGCCGTCGACCAGAACTCGAAGCTGAGGGTCTGTCGGGCATGATCATGACAGTGCACCCTCTTTTAGGAGGGGCCACTGGACCCTCCACAGACCCTCCAGGTTTACTAGGGTAGGCTTGGTGAAGTTTTCCCTTTACCGGCTTGGGGGTATATTTTGCTGATGGGACTCTAAGACGGAGCCTTTCTGGTCTGAGTTGACGTTTTTTATTGATTTATTTTAGTTGGGCGTTTTTTAGAGTCTTATGACACCTAGCGCAGACTGTGCACAGTCGTTAATGGCGGATTCAATTTTAGTTTCACAACCAGTAACGGCGGAATACGTGCGGTGGAAACCATCATCACAGCAAAAGTGGAGCTGCTCGGAATGAGCAGGACTTGGTGTGTCTGTAGTCGAGGACACAAGATCTGAATTCACGGCGGCGACAACTACTCCCGGAGAAAGGATATTTTCAGGTTCCTCAATATACAGGTACATAGATTCTCGTTCCGGGGCAGAATAGTTGAGCTCTGCCCCCAGAGAGAGGTCTATAGTGCAAACATCAGTCTGGTGCAGAGGCAGTTTATCCACCTCGTCTCTATCAAAGCCGCCATTGAAAACGGAATTACATTCTGAAATATCGTGAGTATCAATTACAGCACACAACAAAGAGTGTGCTGTCTTCGAATGAGAACCACATGAGTCCCCCCATTTGATCAACTCGGTGGTCCTCCAGTCGAAAAACAGGATTATGGAGGGGGAAACCCAAAGGGCAACCCAAGAATAATATCCGCCCTGCGTTTCTCCATGACAAAAAAGGAAAGCTTTTCGGTATGCGAACTCCCAACATCTGAAGTGATCTATGCAATACGAAATTTTATTTTTCCTCCGGTTAGGGAGGTAGAATCGACACTTGAAATTAAAAGGGAGAACACAATGGAACTAGTTCCAACCCCAAGGCTTGAGCAAAGAAGAAGAGGCAGAAGCCAAGCAAAGTCAGGTAACCAGAAAATCCAAGAGACAAGGAAGCTTAAGGTATAGGAAGGACCCAATATAACAGGCACAGGGGACAGGTAAGGGAATCCTTAAGTAGGGAACCGATGAACACAGAACAGAGGTGATTGGTGGAAAGAACACAAAACCGGATAGGGAAACAAAACTGTCAATCAAAGAGGAACACAGTTTAATTAAAAGGGTGCTGGAGGATTCCTGGCCACGGGCGTTGGCCAGGAATCAATTAACACACAGGAAAGGAAGGACTTAGTTCACACTGGTAACTAAGAATACAAAGTATTATGTTAAAAACCATGGTATTTGTCGCAACGGCCGTGGCCGGGACCAGAACTCGAAGCTGGGGGTCTGTCGGTATGATCATGACAACAATACTATATTGTAATGTATTATTCCTGTGACAACCATTGGAACCTGGCAATTGCATTATGGGGAGGGGACAAAGGAGGACAGATGACACCCCTACCTCTGTCAAACCACAAAGATGCTGAGGTATCTCGTGGGTAAAAAGGTCAAATCCTGTTATGTCGATCCCAGCCAGCATAATAGGAACCCGGCTGTCAGCCACAGCTGGGCTGCTGCAGTGATTGTGCAGAAACAGCTCCTTTAACCACCCAATTAGTATGACTTACATGTAACAGTCATCTGTAGAAAGTACATCCTGCTCATGCCATACATAAAAAATCATGGGCTTGGAAGATGTTAATTTAATGTATGTAGTGTATGGCAGCATTGAATCTAAATATCCCTCTTGAGCATCTGTTGTTTGCTGTGCCTACATACCACATACTGTATATTTAATCTCAACTACCAAGAAATGTTTAATTATAACTTAATGAAATCAAATGGCTTGCAAGTGGCACTGAAAAAATAAGCTTGCAAAAAAAGTGTTATACAATAAAAACAGCTACTATTTTACTGTTAAAACTCCTGCTGTCCCAGGGTGCTGCTGGGTAGGGTAAGAGACAATGATTTGGTTAGAGATAATTCTTGGGTACGAAATGTCCCAAATACAAATATTTTCAGTTCAGTTGAACCAGGGTGGAACCAAAAAAGACCCTTTTCCAACAACATCAATAACAACCCTAATAAATTACTTCCACGATGCATCCTTATGGGTAGCAAGTAAGTAAAAATAAGTAAAAATTTAACTCACCTCCTGCCTGGAACCTTTAAGGTGTATTCCGATAACAAGAAATGCCTCTAACATGGTCAGTAATAGTGAAACAAGCAAATTAGTAATTAGACTCTATTAAAAAAAAGTGTGATGTTTACCTAAACAACTAGTATGTTTCTCTTCCTATGTGCAGTTCCGTCTCCATGGTTCCCAGCCACCGCTGTGTGCCTTGAGTGATGGCCGGGAATGCAGTGTCACAATGACGTTGCCTGTGGTCAGGATATTGGATATTGCATTACAGTGCATGTGCAGTTTATCTCGGCCTGGTCACAGTCTGTCAGTGGCTAAGAACTGCGCGGGGCATGTGCAGCTAGCTCTGAAGCAATTTTCTATGTCACAGGTTTGGAGGCTGAGCTTCATCAGGCGCTGTAACAACATGTCCTCCCTCTTCTGTTACAGAACACTTTGGCAGCGCTGAATACAATTATACTGATGGCACAGTGTCATCTCTGATGTGCCGATCCCCACGGTCAACCCTACAACCCTACAGCCAACGCTCAGCTGCTGTAGCATCCCAATGTTCCTGTGTACAGTTTCCACAGCAGCTTTGGGAGCATGCACGTACAGGCCAGCAACATGCCGATGTCAGAGCAGCACCGTTTCCTGCTACTGCCCTTAGCTTGAAAAGGTTATACACTGCCTTTTTCAAGCTAAAATGCTCCAGAGACTGAGAAACAAGGAAGGTTCAGTCACGGTTTAAATATATATATAGTTAGATTCTGCTGCTACGAGAGCTCCCTTCACGCTATCCAACAATTCAGAGTAGCAAGCTTTTAAAGTTTCTCAACTGACCCATTTTAATTTTGAAGTAAATCTTAAACACTAATAGTGCAAAGACATATGAAAGAGTTGTTATTCTTGCAGTTAATAGTGAGGTAGATCTTTTTTCAAAGGTTTATCCCTGTATAATCCACAGAGTCCATATCGAATGGGCAGTATCCACTGCTAGTAGTTAGATGAGGGTAGCTACCGTCCGGCAGTAAGTTGGACACCTGAAACATTTCAAGGGCGTTCCCGCTTTTCAAGCATACGTGAACACGGTGGAACATGTCTTTTTATAATAACAGACAACCATCATATTTAGCAATAAACAACATTTTCTGTAAGGCTATGTCCACACTGCATAAGAAAACAATCGTTATCTCCGGTGCTTTTTGTTTTTTAAAAGCGCCGAAGATACGATCGTTAGTGCGGCCCCATAAATGGCAATAGAGAAGACGAGCTGCTGTCTACACAGCTCGTATTTTCTCTGCCCGTCTTTCGGCAGCGGCGTATTATACAACATGTTGTATAATACGCCGACGCTTCTCGTTTTCTTGCCGTCTTCCCATACAATACTATTGTATGGGGGATGTCACCAAAACGAGAAGCGACCACAGTTTTTGTCACAAAGCGTGACAAAAACCGCAGTCCTGCGTCGGAGAAAAAAAGGCCGCTTTTGGGCCGTTTTTTGTCTGATGCAGTGGAGACATAGCCTAACACAACGTTACTAATTAAAAACAATGTAAACATCTCCATTATACAAAATGCATATTTTTTTAAATATAGTTTACATTTTTAAAGAAACACAGACATATTCACCTGCTTATTTAACCCTTTGGGTGAAAGTGTGCCTAGCTTGAAAATCCATTTGGACGCTCATGTAAAAAGACGTTTCTCATTAATAACATCCTGAACAGAGTGTACTTCTTCTAATATACAACATCTAAGCTCACTGAGCATATGCCTAGCTTCATAAAAATGGTGAGCCACAGAATTTTCACCAAATTGTTTTGTATCCATGGGTTCTTCCCCTATTCTAGTATCAGTACTCACATCATATCTATTCTTATAGTTGCGTATAGCTGATCAATGTTCGTTAAGACGCAGTTTTATGGGTCTGGATCTCTGGCCCACATATTTATCCCTGTGGATTATACAGGGATAAACCTTTGAAAAAAATCTGCCTCTCTATTAACTGCAAGTATAATGACTTTTTTGTATATGTCTTTGCACTATTAGTGTTTAAAAAGAACCTGCCACCTAGTTTATGCCCCCCTTGCTGAGGGCAGCACAAGCTAGTGTCAGACCTGCTGTTTCCAGCGCTGTGTCCCTTATTCTATAAGATAGTGTAGTTTTAGAGTATTTAGTGCTCAAATCTGCAGTTTTCAACCAGAAAAGAGTCATTCAAAGAGTCAGTTTAATTCAAGCCTCACCCACCTGAGGCTAGCCCCACCCACCTCATAACAGATAAACATATTACTTTGAATAGGTAGAACCATGTGAATAACTGTCAGTGGGCGGGGCTAGCCTTTGGTGGGCAGGGCTAACACCTACTCCTGAATAAGATTTGAGGGGTAAATGCTCTAAAACTACTGCATCTTACAGAATAAGGGACAAAACGCTGGAAACAGCAGGTCTGACAATAGCTTGTGCTGTCCTCAGCAAGAGGGGCATAATCTATGTGACAGGTTCCCTTTAAGATTTAACTAAAAATAAAAATGGGTCAGTTCAGAAACTTTGAAAGCCTGCTATATCGATGTGTTGAAACAAGGAAGGTGACACAGCCCCTTCAACTTTATGTCATACAGAATATTGTTACGTATCAGACATATAAAGATTCCCCGTGTATCACATAGCCCAGGAGGATAAAATAGCTGTTTGTAAAAGGTTTAACTGCTAGAAGTAATTAAAACTGCATATAAATAGTTTATCTGCTGGAGGAGTCAACAGCTATTTATAGAAAGTGAATCTCAGTATCTTACTATATAGATATAGATATACAGACACACCACATTAAGCAGAAAGCTGTGACAGGGTTTACCAGTTGCTGCTGCTTCCAGCCGCCCATTGCTGCTCCATAATACACAAAAATCCATCTTATATTGCTGCTAGCATACAAATGTCTAGCATGAGATCTAATAGCGGCACAGATCTCCCCAGTGCTTACATGCTGCATGCGCTCACAGTGGGCTCTTCCAGCTCAGAATCGGGAATTCTCTCGCAGTTGTCAAACTAGTGATTGATCTATTACTGCTGCCTGTGGAGAGCTGTCTTCAGTTTCCCTTTCTTAAAGGGGTTGTCCACTTCAGAACAATTTTTTAGCTTAATGCAGCCCACTTAAAATAAAAAGATGGAATTTTATCTCACTTCTAACCTTGGATCCAGTGCTGCACCATCCTTACGCTCCGCCAGTCTTCTGTTTACTTCTTCTGAATGGGGACATCGCCACTGCAGCAAATTAAAGGCCACAGGGGAGACGTCTCCATTCGATAGAAGTCCACAAAAGAAAGGCAATGAAGACTAAAAAATAAACATTTATAAATTACATTTAATTAGAGAAATAAAAGCAATTTCCTTTTAATTTAGTAATAAAGCTCAAAGGCCACAGCGATGAAGTCTCTGTTCGGAAGAATGAAGAAGTACACAGAAGACAGTCAGAGACTCAGAACAGCACTGTGCCATCTTTCATATGGACAACCCATTTAAAGCAGTGTTCCCCAACTCCAGTCCTCAAGGCCTACCAACATGTCATGTTTTCTGGATCCCCACAGAATGCACTGACAATTAAATCACCTGTGCAATGCTAAGGAAAGCCTGAAAACATGACCTGCTTGTGATTCTTGAGGACTGGAGTTGGGGACCCCTGCTTTAAAGGGCCAGAGCTCATTTACTAAATTAGAGGGGAAATGCTTTTATTTTTCTAATTGAATAGAATTAAGAAATGTTAATGTAATGGAATGTTAGCTTAATAAGGATCCCCAGGAAGTGATTATTTTTATGTGCCAGCCAACCCTCTTAATTTTAGTTAAGAATCTACAATGTCTACTGACCCAATTTTACTAGCATGTCTAAGTTTATATATCCAATTCTCTAATAGCTGTTGATTTTGTTTCTTCTCCTTAATGGATTATAATTTATAATTATCTGTGACCCAGTTCAGGTCTGATCTGGAACAGTCAGTGGATGCCTGCTGTTTGCCAATTCATGCTGTTTGTATTAGTTTCAGAATTAGTTTGCAGATTTCCACTAACTGCAAGTGAAGAGGTGCTATCTCTTCATATTCATAAGAAGTCCACGTGATGCCAGTTGGCTGCTTATAATTTTATAGCCCTTAATGTCAAAATGTAATGACATGCTCCATAAACACATACATGTCAGTACATCTATAAATACCACTTAACTTTATCATATAGTTATTCATATACTGTATACATGAATATCAATCAATCCTCGCAAAATAATAAACAGATTAATATTGTCTTTCCTTCCCGTATTTCATTGACAAATTTCTATGTGCACTTCAGACCTATTGTGCAAAATTTGTTACAGCACATTTTCTATTATTAAAAGCTGCACTGTCCTTTAGATGAGTAAATGGAGTTAATCCTGTGGAGAAACCTGTAGGTGGCAATAGAAAGGGGTTGATACAGCACATTTTCATGTCCAGCTTTTTATTAGAGGAATATTAAGAGCCTGGCACTTATGTCACTGCTGCTTGTTTCGTGCCATAGATCACACATAATCAGTGACACGTACAAGATGTTTGCACGTTTTAAAGGGAATGTGTCATTAAAAAATACAATTTCCAACAGGCAACCCTGATGTTTCAGCCAACATAGCAATATCCATACAAGTGTACTGCCTTCAGTCTGCTGAACAATATAATATCTTGGAAGTTCGCTTTCATAGATCCTTGTAAGGCCAATTTCAGATTGTGGTAATACAGCCACATTTTAAGAATAATGATAGAGACTGAGAGTTAAACCTTAAGCAATTGTTCTAAATTAAAATTAGATCAACACAGAACAATAAGGGAGTTAAAATAAAACTATAACCAGCCTAAGACATAACGTGCATAGAATAACCTTGAGCATGGAGGTCATATGGCTATGTATTAAGTCTACGTGGCTCTGTACTATGGAGCTATGGGCATTTTGTGTATCACTGTACAGAGTTGTATTATGGGAATATTCTTTTCTAAACTGAGTTTAACTTTTATTATGTTAAACATTTATCTTCAGAATTGTTTAATTGTTTTTTAGTCTTCTAGATTACTGTCTACTTTAAAAAAAAAAAAATCCAAACATCCTGCAGTTTTTAGTCTGACCACTTAGTCTAATACTAGTTTGTTTTTACTGTTCTGTCGTGATCACTTCTCAGCAGTCTCCTCATTATTTTCAATAAAATGTGACACCAATGAGGAGATAACACAGGTTCTCAGCAGTCAGAAAAGCTGACCACAGGTCACAGCTCACCTGACTCTCCTCGCTAAACAATGATCTCTGCACAGGAGATGCCTAGAAAACTGGCCTATAAAGGTCAATGAGTCAGCTGCTATTCACAGGTTCTGGTAGATATAATGATGCATATCTGTAAATGCACTTAAAGGCGTGTTACCATGACAGAAAATAATGGCATATCGCTAGGATATGCTATCATTTTCTGATAGATCCGGGCCCCAAGACTTAGAACAGCAGAAACTAGAGAGCTGGCCGTGCTTGCGAAGTTACTCTCTATTCTGTTCTATGGGAGTTCCGACTACAGCCGAGTGATGAGTGATGTGTTTGGCTCTGCTCAGAACTTCATTAGAACAGTATAGACAGCTTTGCGAAAGCGCAGCTGGCTCTCCAGCCTGCACTGTGACTTCAAGAGGCATGTTCCCGAGACAGGTGAGGGTCCCAAAGGTGGGACTTGCACATATTAGAAAATGATGACATATCCTAGTGATATGCCATCATTTTCCATAGTGGTAACACCCTCATTCAGACAAGTGATCACCGATTAGAGATGGGCGAATTTCTCAAAAATTCGGTTCGCCCACTTCGCCGAATTTCCCGACAAAAATAACTTCGGCCCGAATCACGTTAAAAAACAGCAATTTAAGCTTCACAGAGCTGCAGGAGCAGTTAGAACGTTGTGGCCATGCTTAAATATGCAGAGTATTTGGTTTGTCTTCAAAACAATGTTGTGTTTTAGTAAATACGCACATGACTGCCTCCGCCTTAGAAATCGCTTCACTAAAAATTCCTGGGCACTTTAAGATGGCAAAACTGACCAAAAAACTGAAGCGGGAATGTTGCCTGATAAATGTCATGCCAAAAAAGCTGGGAAAAAAACAAGCATGAGAGCTCAGGTGGAGCAACGATTAGTGACAGAGTGTGGAGGTGACGGCGCATGCCACAGCAGCATGAGGTCAGACATTGGCACAATGACATTCCTGGAGGTGGAAAAAACAGGAATAGCTCCAGAGTTGTCACAATGACACAGTGTGGATGTAACAAGCATCAACATCAGCAGCATGAGGTCATAGAGTGGCACAATGACATTCTGGAGTGCAAAAACAGGAGTAAGTCCACTATGATTGGCACTATGACAGAGAGTGGAGGTGACGGCAGCAGCCACAGCAGCAGCATGACTCAGACAGTGGCACACAGACATTCTGATGTGGAAAAACTGGAGTTCTGGCCACAGAGTGTCACAATGACAGAGATGTGAGGTCACGGCAGCAGCCATCATGATGTCAGAGAGTGGCACAATGACAATCTGGAGGTGGCAAAAACAGGAGGTAACCACAGAGTTGCACAATGACACAGTAGTGAGGCACGTCACCAGCCACAGCAGCAGCAGACGTCAAGACATTGGCACAAGACATTCAGGAGGTTGGCAAAAACAGGAAGTAAGGCCACAGAGTGGCACAATGACAGATGTGTGATGTACGTCGGCAGCAGCATGAGAGTCAGACATGGCACAATGACATTCCTGTATGTGGCAAAACCTGGATTAGGCCACAGATTTGCACAATGACAGAGGAGTAGGAGGTTGACTTGCAGCAGCATGGAGGTCAGAGAGTGGCACAAATGACAATCTGGAGGTGGCAAAACAGGAGTAGGCACCAGAGTGGCAACATGAACAGAGATGAGGTGACGGCGTGGAATGTAGCAACAGCAATGAGGTCAGAGAGTGGCACAATGACAAAGTGTGGATGTCACGGCACCAGCAAACAGCAGCAGCAGCAGGAGGTAATAAAGTGGCAGTTTGTTGTGTGTGTGTGTTGTTTTTTTTAAAAAAAATGGACAGAGTGTGGAGTGGGTGCAAATACCAGTCCCTGGTAAAGATGGTGGGTGGCAGATTGGAGAAACTGTCAGCAGATGTGTGGCATCAGGCGGGTGGCGGCATCAGAATAGTGACTGAGGCGGTAGTTTGAACCAGACTCATATCTCACAGTTTGGGTGAGGTGTCATGTCTGATGTATCTGACGCCTAAGGCAATTGGATGTGTGGAAATCCTGCCGATCCACGCCTGATTCATCTTGACAAAGGTCAGACGTTCCACATTATCACGTGGACAAGCGGGTTCTCCTGGGGTAATGATATCCCCCACCGCACTGAACACCCTCTGATGCCACACTACTGGCTCGGGCAAAGGACACTTCTCCATGCAAACCTGGCAAGTAGCTGCACACAACCACTTTGCTGCCAGAAGTACCAGCGGATCTTCTAACTGGGGTTGGCAGAGTGCAGATCCAAGTATGCCACCACCTTTTTGTTCAGGGTCCCTGCTCCAGTTCCTGCGCTGCAGCTGGCGACTGGGCCTCCTCACTAGGCGGGTGAGGAATCTGCTCATCAGTGACTCCAGACTAAGTTGCTGCAGATGGAGCGGACTCAGCTCCCTACCCCCCCACCTTCCCCCAGCAGCTGAGGCAGTAGTTTACGTAAGCGTGACGACCCCCCGGTCAGACCTGTCAGAAGAGGGACGCGTGCCGCACATAGGCAGCGGCCAACTGACTACGGTAGGATTTCCCTATAGTCATTTGGAGTTGTCCTCCCCTCCTCAATAGCTGGAAACAGGCTCCCATTTAGTAGCGAGGGTTCGATAGGGTGAGAGCCAGAGTCATCCCTCTGCCCGGATTGCTGACTATTCGGCTGACACTACCTCGCAAATAGCATGCTGCGGGCCATCTGCACAAGTGACACCGAGGGGACTCCAGCCTCCATCTCCACTTTATACTGCCACGTGCTTGCGGGTCATCTGCCTCGTCTTCCTCATCTCCACTACCTCCTCCAGCTGCCTCCTGCACCTCCATCTCTTGCACCTGGGTAGAAAATCCACTCATTTCACAGACAATGCTTCTGCTCCAATGTCCTCCTCCACCTCCTCCTCTCCATTTCATCCCCCACCTGACTCATGATGTCCGCGATGATGAAAACGCTACGTCTCCAGTCCCCTGCCCCGACAGATTTTCAGCATCTGTTCCAGGACAATAAGCCGTGGAATGACGTTATTCATCCCTATCCTGGCGACTTACCATAACGTCGCCTCCACCCCCCCCCCCCACGAATGGCCTCAACAAACGTCAGGTGACACGCATGACTGCCACTGCTGACATCAAAGTTACACCAGGGGAGAACTTCTGTCTGCCTGATCATCAAAAAATCGTTTAATGGCCTTTCTCTGTTCAAACAGCTGTCCAACATGTGCAGGCTGTGAATTCCAACGGGTGGAAACATCACATATCAGAGTGAGTTGGGGATGGCCGTTCTGCCGCTGCACACGAGGAAGGTGTTCCTGGCTTTGTAGAATGGAAGAATGCATGCACAGTTTTTCCTGGCCATTTCAAATCTCCTGAAGACCGGTGGAAGACATCAGTAACCTTTTCACACCAGATTGCAACGTGCGCCATGCAGGGCGCATGGACCATCCTCCTCGTGCAGCGCGGACACCATTTTCCTCCCATTGTCCAACCACCATGGTTCCGATTTGCATTAGGCGCGAGAAAGCCACACATCGATTTCTTGCTGCATGAGAGACAGTTCCTCCACTGTGTGTCTTCGTTCGCCGTGGCAAGCCAGGTGTAGAACTGCGTGACACCTGCTGAGGCCGCTACACATGTGGAATGAATGAGCAGTACTTTGTGGAGGCTGAGAGTGTGGTGGTGGTGGTAGGAGGGAGGCGTACATTGGCGCAGGAGCCGCAGTTTGACAAGAAGAGAGAAAGCGACGTCTCTGTCCAAGTTGTTGTGTGCCTGGTGCAGGAGCACATTCTACCCAGTCAGCGTAAAGGACATGTAACTGGTCCTGCCGTAGATACAGGCTGCAGACGTCAGCGCTGCCGTGCACCCTTGGAACAAACCGATAAGCTCAAGACTGGCCCCCACCGTGTGCCAGTTAGCTCCCGGCCACGCTTCACATTCTGCCCATGGCCAATTCTACAATACCCATATACGGCTCCTCCTTGTCTTAGCAAAGAACTGCACACCGCCGAGTATCTGATATACCGCCAACGCTCCGCACTACTGCCGCCGTGCCTCGCTGAGCCCCTGTGCCACTACTTTCTTGGACCTTCGAAGCAGGTTTTTTACCCGATTCCGCTGGCTCCGACTTCACACTGCTGCGATCCTGCTGACTCAGGGCCACACAACCCACTAGCTGGCTGTCGCCGCAGCCTGACGCTCAAGCTGACGCCCTCTTCTCCGGACAATGATGAACCCTTGCCTCACCCAATCACCAAGTTCGGTCGGCTACATCATCACCTATTTGTGTTTTCATCGTCACTGCGTCCCACATCACAGGTCTTGGTAAGCAAGGCTTGACCCCACACAACATTACTCCCATGCCACGTAACAACCATTCTATACTTTGCCTCGCCTACCCTGTTAAACGCAGGGATAAAGGCTCATTTCTTCGCTGCCAAGTAGCTCAGACTGCCCTCCTCATATTGTTTATCCTCGCTATATAGTGGCTCTGAGCCCAACCACATTAGTAGATCACATGTTAGGGAACCGGATGGGACAGAGTCCGGGTTGAGGACAGGTTGAGGGCTGACCCGCCCCTTCCATGCCAACTAAGGGTTGTGTCTGACGTTCAACCGACTCTTGAGGCTGGGGTGTCAGATGTCATCTGGGAGGAAGTGATGACCTAGTCAACCAATCAAGAAACCCTAGGGTTTGCTAGTCAGCACACGCCGGCCGCTAGATGACAGCGGCCGTTGAGGCATCACCGAGATGACCCCTGCTGCCGACATCCCCTTGCCGTGCTGCTACTGGGACTGGAATGTATGTGCCTCTCCACTCGCAGGTGGAAGAGCCTGCCACCCTCTCTGTCTGGACATACTGTATGTTTCTAAAAGTACAGACACATGTTTTATGAAGATATGTGTATATGATAAATACACACCCCGTATTTGACTCCAAATGAACCCAGTAACAGCTTGGGTAACCCATGGATATAAATTTGCGCTCCACAAATGGCAGAAAAATTTACTTGTATGTGCCGTTTAAAAATTCCTCTGTGATATTTTACTGAAAGTAAAAGCTAAACAGCTTAATTAACCATCAGGAAATTAATATGCCTACAGAATTTTTCTTCTGAGGCGGTGAAAAAGAAAGTTACATTTACTGAGTACAACTACAGAAAAATACTTAGATAACCCCTGATTAAATTGAGCAACAATTGATTCAAGCACAAACTACAAAGCCTTTGCAAGCGAGTTAACAAAGGCGTGTTTTGTTACTCTACACAACAAGAGAAAAAAATGAATTAACCTTCCAGCTATGTGAAATAAGCAACAGAAAAATGAATTTTTGGCGGTGAAATACGTTTATTTTAGTCACCACAGCAGAAAAACAACGCTAAATTATACACCTGGATGTAATTGCGCCAAACAATTGAGCAACCAAAACTACCAGCTTTGTAGCGTGTTACAATGGCGTGTTTTTTACGCTACACAAGGAAGAGAGAAAAAAAATGTAATTAACCTCGCTTGTGAATTATGCATACAGTAAACATTTATTTTTGTCGGAGTAAAGACGCTTATTTTAGTCACCACCGCAGCAAAACAACGCTTAATTAACACCTGGATGTCAAATGCGCCAAACAATTGAGCAACACCAAACTACCAGCATTGTATCGTTATACAATGGCGAGATTATTACGCTACACAACCAAGGAGAAAAAATTTGTAATTAAACCTCGCTTGTGAATTATGGCAACAGGAATAATGTATTTTTTGGCGGTTAAAAACTTTATTTTAGTCACCACAGCAGCAAAACAAGCTTAATTAACCCCTGGATGTAAATAGGCGTCAAACATTTGATCAACCACAAACTACAAGCTTTGTAGCTAGTTACAATGGCGAGTATTTTACGCTCACAAAACAAGAGAAAAAATTGTATTAACCTTCGCTTGTGAATTATGGCAACAAGAAAAATGCATTTTTAGTGCAGTGAAAGGATTGGTTTATTTTAGTCACCACGCAGCGAAACAACGCTTAATTAACCACAGATTAAATTGCGCCAAACAATTGAGCAACCACAAAACTATGCTTGTAGCGTGTTACAATGGCGTTTTTTTTACGCTACACAACAAAGAAAAAAATTGTAATTAAACCTTCGCTTGTGAATTTAGCTACAGGAAAAATGTATTTTTGGGATGAAAAAGGGGGTTTCTTTAGTCCCACAGCACAGAACAACTTTTAATTTAAACCCCCGGATGTAAATTGGCAAAAGAATTGAGCAGCCAAAATGAAGGGTATTTTATTTAAAAACGATACAACAGGAACGGGTTTAGATTCCCCTTTTTGATATTCAATGGTTTTGGAGCAAAGCTTAAAATGTTATGCAGCTCACGGAGCACACGGGGACTTCAATCCAATACCCCAAAAAATCAAAAAAAACGTTAAGAGAAGCATCTCGAACAAGCTGAGAAAACCCCCCCAAAAATCCTGTTAAAAATCATTCTTCATAAAGCTAAACAACAGCCGTGGCAGTCCTTTCCCAAAACAATACAGTGGAGTGGTATGATCCAGCGTGCCCCCCCGGACTTATATAGTGGTTACATCACGAACCCGCCGGCTCGATTGGCTTCACCTTGCACTGTCAGCGGCTAGCCCTTCTTCCCCCCAAGTGCTTTGCCCCATGTAACGAGTGCTCCAGCCATTTACAACAAAAGCAACTTCATTCACGCGAAGTCCCCCAAACTTCGACTTCTTTCCCGAACAAATTTTCCTGAAAAAAAGGTTTCCCACTTGTTAAAAAACAATTCGCCCATCCTATCGCCGATGGTGTTTACTTGTGTCTTTCGGATTTCGACTTTCGGAACCTTTTAAAGAATTGACGTCAAAATTCTTTATCCGAAAGCCCAACGCCCCTATTTAAAAAAAAAATGGGGTAACCACTGCATCCAACATGCTTCCAAACTCGCAGCTGCGGGTTGGATGCGTGTTGGATGCGATTGACATAGCGCTTTGAATGCAATTTTCGGTTCCAAAACGGATCCAAAATTGGATCTAAAACACCGTGTGAACATACCCTTAGGGTGCTTTCACATGCAGCTGCATTTTGGGTGCGTTTTTGGATGCGTTTTTTTTTGTGCAGAAATGTACAGCATTAATTGCTGTGCCTTTCTGCACAAAAAACGCATTTGAAAAGTGCATCAAAAATGCATCAAAAATATACATGCGTTTTTGGTGCATATTTGATACATTTTTCGCTGTGTTTTTGTGCAGAAATGTACAGCATTAATTGCTGTGCCTTTCTGCACAAAAACGCATCCAAAAAACGCACCCAAAAAATTACTGTGTGACAGCACCCTTTGGGTATTTTCACACGGCATGTTCTGTTTCATTTGTACATATGCTATTAGATGTGTGTTTGGATCCATCATTTGGACCCAAACATGCATTTAGCAAATAGCAGTGTGTTTTACATTGCTTGCAATGTAAAACACGTATCGGTGTGCAGATGAGTGATCGCCAATGCGTGTTTACTTGCGCCTTTCGGATCCATTCTAAGAATTGACATTTCAATTCTTGATCAGAAAGATGCAGCAGGAGCCCTATTTAAAACTATGTGGTGCAATCCGGGGTTTGCAGCCAAAAGCATCCAAACCCCAAAACCACCTCCCCATAACCCCATCCCCTTACAGTGCCTGCACGCGCCAATGCACTTTACATCACCCTAAGCCATGTCACATGGGACCTGGGAACTTCCTCTAGAAAAGTCTATACCTTCCTCAGTGATTAATGGTGAAGAATTTACAATCCTTTTGACTCTGCTCCTTGGCTAAGCCTTTCTTAAAACCAGGGCCTTTTTTTTGACGCTTTTTGCTTTTTTTTTTTTTGTGGGTTTTTTTTTTTAAAAAGGGCATTTTTTGTTGTCTTCAAGCCTTTTTTTTTTTGTATGAAATAAATAAAATCCATGATGAAAAATCTCCAAATAAAAAAGGGGGTTGTAAACAAAATCTTTTGAAATTAATATGAAATTTTTTTAGCCCATTTTACGGATTTTGGCACAAATAAAGTTATTCATTTTTTGTTCCCAAAAAACATTTTTTTTAGGGATTTTAGCACAAAATATTTTTTTTAAAAAGGATTTTGGCCTAAAATACAAAATTTTTTTTAAGGGGATTTTGGTGTAATTAAGTTCCCCCTTGGGTTTTTGTCGCAAAAAATTTCGCTGTTTTAAACGGTTTTTTTCTGGAAATAAAAGGTTTTTCTCGCTTTTGTTGCTAAAAAAATTTTTTTTTAAAACTTTGGTGATGAAATGTTTTTTTTTAAGGTTTTTGGAAACCTATCAAAGTTATCTTGCTTTTGTCGCCAAAAATAAGTTTCTTTATGGATTTTGGCGCTAAAGTATTTTTTTAATGGATTTTGACACTAATATAGCTATCTTGCTTTTTTTAAACCCAAAAATCCCTTTCTTTTTTTGGTTTTTGGGTGCTAAAAAAATTTTTTTTTGGGGAATTTTGGGCAAATGGGAGTTATCTCGTTTTTTTTTCAAAAAATATTTTGTTTTTACAAAATTTTTTGGCGCTAAAAAAACTTTTTTTTACGGCTTTTGGAGTTACATTTTTTTTTTACGGATTTTGGCACTAAAATACGTTTTACAAATTTTGATGCTAAAATATGATTTAGATTTTTAAATGCAAAAAATAAAGTATTTTGCTTTTTTTCAAAAAAAAAATTTTTTTTTTTTTAAACAGTTTTTCAATGCTAAAAAAAACTTTTTTATGGATTTTTGGAGTTTAAAATAAATTTTTACGGTTTTTAAACTGCTAAAATACTTTTTAAAAATTTTTTGAGCTAAATATGTTTTATTTTTTTTTGGATGCAAAAAAAATTTTTTTTAAAAAAATTTTGGGCAGTAATTTTAAATCTCGTTTTTTGGCTGCTAAAACCCCATTTTTAAAGGGAAAATTTTTTTGCAAAAAAAAAAATCTTTTTTTTTTTACGGATTTTGGCGCTAAAATTAATTTTTTTTAGGAACTTTGGAGCTAAAATCAGTTTTTAAATGGATTTTGTCGCTAAAATCCTTTTTTTTTATGGATTTCAGCACCAAAATCTGTAAAAAAAAACAAACAAAAAAAAGATTTTTTTGTAAAAATATAAAAAAAAATTTTTTTAGTGACAAAAACCATAAAAAAATATTTTTTTATTTAGGGCAAAAAAACCATAAAAAAAAGGGGGGGTTTTTAGTGTCCGAGGTTTAGATAGCTTTATTTTTTTAAAGCCAAAATCTGAAAAAAAAAGGGGTTTTAGTGCCCCAAAAAACCCCTAAAAGAAAGTAAAAAGTGTGGGGGCCCAAATCCCTAAAAAAAGTTTTTGGGCGGGGCCAAAAAATCCGTGAAAAAAGGGGATTATTGTGCCAAAATCCCCCCTAAACCCAAAAAAAATTTCTAAAAAAAAAAAAATCTTGAACTGGGGGGCAAAAAAAAGTTAGTGACCAAAGGGGTGAACAATTTTAAATTTCGAACAAAACAAACATGGACACAATCGGAAAACTTTTAAGCAGATTTTGTTTAAGGGTATAAACTTTTGTTAACACCCAAATACAGTGGGCGGGCCTCCGGGGGGTTTTTTATTGAAAAATTTGGGAGCAAAAAAAAGCTGCAAAAAAAGTGCCCAAAAAAAGTTTCCCGCGCTTTAGGCCATGTTCACACCGGGTTAAAATTTTGGGGGCGTAATTATCCCCGCAAAAAACGGCGTGAAAATAATTATGCAAGTGACATAAACAGATGAAGTGACCAATATGGTAGTAGTGCCTGACAGAACCCCAAAATCCAATTAAAAAAATATTCAAAGCCCCTTTAGTGCATGTTTCCCCGGCTCTTTTTCTCCGCAGGGCTGCTCAAACATGGCCCCTATCCTCCCTCACAGTCTTCCCTGATATGTCCCTGCTCTTTTCTTTAAAATTTTTAATAACCCCTTTCCCCCCCCCTCTTTTCCCCACCTACAATTGCTTCCCCTACATTTGTCACAACCCGCCGCTTCTCAATGTCTTCCCCCCTTTCCCATAATATACTTTCTTTCTTTTCCCCTTTTTTCTTCAAACCCACTGCCCCCAAATTCCCCAAATTTTTTTATTTTCAAATTTTGTCCTATTTTTCCCCCTTTTTCCCCCAAAAGCCCCTTTGATTCCCCTTTTTTCTCACAACCTGCTTTCCTTTCCCCCCCTCCCCTTTTCAAAAATCGCTCCAATGCCAAAACCCCTCCTTTTCCCCACAGACTGTTCCCTTCTCCTCCTTTGTCTCAAACAGCTTGCTACCATGTCCCCCTCTTTCCCACTCAAACTACTCTCTTCTCCCCATCTGTCCTTTAAAACCCCCATGTCCCCCCCTTTTTTTCCCCCCAAAGAACTGCCCAATTTCCTTTTTTTTTACACAGACGCCCCCATGTTTTTCCCTTTTACAAAAACAATGCCCCAAAGTCCCCCTCTTTCACTCCCCCTTTTTTAAAGGGGTCTTCAAATTTTTTGCAAAAAAAAAGGGAAACTTTTAAAATGGGTTTAAGTTTTTAAAATTTTCCTAAAATGTTTTTATGTTCTCAACTTTACATACTGTGTAATCTATAATTATACCACAAAAAAAACCCACAAAAGCCCAATCCTACAAAGATGTGAAAGCTGTCAAATTAATGTTCGCATCACAGGCCAATAATGTTATTTTTTATATATTTATGATCTCCAGCCAATTTACATCTTTGTTGTAATAGTCGCCACTATCATGCCAGTTTTGTCATAGCAATGGCTATATTGATGGTGTTGTTTTTATATGATTTTGCAGTCGTAAGATGTGGCACGAACTTTGGTTCAGGTTTTTTGAAGTGGGTTTATTGAGTGGACTTACTGTTGGGGGGTTTCTGGGATTTTTGGGGCTCCAAGGAATGAAGGGCCCAAGACATATAACTTAAGGTCTTTCGTTTTATTTACAATAGTTTTTTCTTTACAGGTTTTAAAATTACATTTCTTTATCAGTTCCAGACGCAGTTATACCCCGGGGCCATTACCCCAAATTTCTTTTTTCCCCTTTTTCCGCCCCAGTCTTATCTCAATTCTTCACAACAGCAGAAGGGTCAACCCCAAAACCTCTCCGAAAAGCGGGCACACACAGGGAAAAATGGGGCCCCTTTCCACCCACTGTAGTATTTAGGATTTCTTAGTAATCCAGCCACCATGGATGACAATACTTTCTCTAAAATTTCATTCCTCAATGTCACTGTCTCTAGTAATAACTGACTGGGCTATATTTTACTCTACCTCTTTATTTTTATCTTGCTCTCTTGGTGAGTGATCTTGGCCCGGTGTTAGGGAGCTATTTGATCCTGATACACTGCTGGCTTTGTGTACAGGATGACCTCTCTTAGGGAGACATGTATGAACGGGCTTTTCGCCTTTTTTTTGGAGAAAACCCGCGCCTCCCCCCGAATCCCCCCGTCGGACACGGGAAACAGGGTTTGGCGCAGCGTCGCCACTTTCAGCTGCGCCCACCCCGCATGATGGGGTGGCAATGGGCGGGTTGGGCGCGGTGTAGCGTTCCGGGGCGGGACGCGGCGCGCGTCGAAATCTCCGAGCATGTACGATCGTGAGTCGGCAAAAAGTGCGGCGCATTGCAGCGCTCGGCAGCTCCGACATCAAGAACCTAGTTTAATATTTGGTCTAAATGCTCCGCGGAGCGAAGTGAACAAGACGGTAAAACATGAGAGGAAGCATACAGAAGATCGCAACAGAAAAATCTCGGCGCTCAGCTCTGTGCAGCAGGAGTATGATACCAAGAAAAAATCGCCTTTATTAACGGCGGAAAACATTCTCAGAAACAAGCTCAAACCTCAAAAATAAAAATAATAAAATCACTTTTCCAAAAATCTAGAATAGGCTATTGGAAATTCCCCTGGGGAAATACAGTAATTCAAATTCTGAAAGCTATTCCTTGGTCGGCAGAAACCGGCCATCAGAATAGGAGCGACTTTTGAACCGTAAAACCTATTGAGAAACTATTTGACCAATCAGAATCAAATGGCGGGACAGCTTCAAAATACAGTAAAAATGCAGAAAGTGCATCTTGATGGCTGAGCGAGCGGGGCTTGGCTATCTCGTCCAATCAGAATAGGAGCGACAGGGACCCATTATAGCCTATGGAGAAGTTTGAACCAATCAAAAATCACAGGCGGGAACAGTTCAAAATACAGTAAAATGCTGAAGAAGAGCTGATTGGTTGAGCTACGGGGGCTTGGCAATCCACAGTCAATCAAGCGCGAGCTACTTCTCCCATTGTAAGTCTATGGAGAAATGGGGCGCAATCAATCTGGCTCTCAGCACTGTGCGGCATGAGATAAAATGAAATAAAAAAAATCATTTTTATTAGTTGTACAATCTTCTCCTGAAAAAGAGCTCAAAACATTCTATAAACATAAATCAATACAAATCCCGAACACGCGCGTTTGTCGCCGAGAACCAGCGCTGCATCAGGAATAGCAAATAGAGAGAAGTGCCCGGAAATATCAGTAATTCAAATTCTGTAAGCCATCTCTCTCATGGTCCGGCATAAAACCAGCCAATCGAATAGGAGCGACAAAGACCCATTGAAAGTAGTGTTGACGATTACGTTGGCTATCAAATCGACATCGGGCGATAGTCGATAGTACGGGCCACCATCGATAAGGTTTTTCGATAGTGAGCGGGCGAATTATGAGACGATTGAATTAAAGTCTATGGAGAAGCAACAACACCTTCATTCCTTACACCCAAACAGTGCTGGAGAAGCGGAATTAACAGCCACAGAACAGTCAATGGATACCTACCGCTACATCTTAGCACCAACATTAGGCTATAAAAGCCACAGAAAAAAAGTCACACACCATCACTAACCCTGTCTTGTACCACAGCATTAACCCTTAAACCTGCATCCCCCCCACACATTAAAAAGGTGCCAGAAGGGCAGTATCCTTTGAACCTCCATTTTTAATTTGAACTGGACATTGAATATCCCTGACCAGGAATGCAGCATGACCTAAAAACCTGCATAGACCCACAGATTTAAAAAGTACCTGGAAGAAAGTAGTCTTTGAACCAACAATTTAGATGACTGGACATTGACAAAAACCCTGGTTCCTGGACCGCAGCATGATCCATAAACCTGTCTGAGACCCACAGATTAAAAAGTGCCCGGAAAACAGGAGTCTTTCACCCACCATTTTAGTGGACCAGGACATTGACTAGAACTGTCCTGGAACCGCAGTAGACCTTAAACCTGTCTGTGACCCCCAGATGTAAAAAGTATGGAAAAAGGAGTCTTTCAACCACCAATTTAGTTGAACTGAAATATACAGTCCCTGTCCTGGGCCACAGTATGACCATAAACCATGTCTGACCCCCAGATTAAAAAAGTGCCGGAAAAAGAGTCTTTCAACACCATTTTAGTTAACGGGACATTGACTATACCTGTCCTGGACCCGCAGTAGACCATTTAAACCTTCTGAAACCCCCAGATTAAAAAGGTGTCGAAAATGGAGTCTTTCAAGCCACCATTTTTGTTGAACGGACATTGACTAAACGTCCTACGCGCCGTATGACCATTAAACCTGTCTGAGACCCCGCAGATTAAAAAGTGCCCAGGAAAAAGATCTTTCAACAACCATTTTAGATGAACTGACATTGGACAACCCTGTCCTGGACCGCAGCATGAACCCTTAAACCTGCTGACCCGCAGATTAAAAAGTCCGGAACAAGTAGTTTTTTTCAAAACCACCATTTTAGATTGACCTGGACATTGACTATACCTGTCCCCTGACCGCAGTATGACCATCAACCTGTCAGACCCCCAGATTAAAAAAGTGCCAGAAAAGCGGTCATTTCAACCACCATTTTAGTTGAACTGGACATATACTGTCCCTGTCCTGGGCCACAAGTATGACCATTAAACCTGTCTGAACCCCCAGATTAAAAAGTGCGAAAAAGGAGTCATTCAACCACCATTTTAGTTGAACTGGACATGATATACCTGTCCTATGCCACAGCAATTACCCAGGCCGGAGTTACAGTGGGTGGCGGTGAGAGCCCAGGCTGGCGTCCGTCATCTATTAACCGAAGGTAAAAATGCCCTGATGAACGCAGCAACGAAAAACCCCTGTCGTGCTGACGCAGAGTAGCGGAAGCGGGAAGTGGTGAGAACTCCAGCCATCCTCAATACACATCAAGACCTGGGTAAGCGCTTGCCCCTCCGTATGAGTGCGGACTAAATTGAGTATCACTTGGAAATATTGGTGGTTAAACGCTCCTGTTTCCTACCCAGGTGCCCTTTTTCCTGGCATTCATTTTCTCATTTTCCTCAACGTGCTGAGGAAATGTCTCTGACTTTTGTTTCCGGCCGTGCTCCATATCTCCACTGTCCTCTGAATAACCGACATCTGGTCAAGAGTATTCCTGTACCTCCCTTGTTACAATTCAGAGGAATTTTTTTTAACCAGCTATTTGTACATGCCAGTTTTAAGTAGTTTAATTCTAGAAACACATTTTTAAAATAGGATGGAATCCCACCATGTCGTTGTTTCACTATTTTTAATTGTATTAAATGGGTTGTCCTCATACAGAGAATTGATAGCTCTGTTAAAGATCTTGCAAAAACAAGTCATTTTGCACATATTGTCATTAACAGTGTCCTACCTAATCCTGTTCAGACGCCACCAACACCCTAGACCACTCTTGACCAATTGTGAAAACAAATGTCTGTTAGAAACAATATTTTTTATAATAGACCTGTAGTAAATAGCTGCATTCAAAGCAAAATGCCCCCAAAATTCAAACATGACTCTTGAGCCTCTTTGGACCAATTGTGAAGGAACAAATGTACTTTTAGAAACAACATTTTTTTTATAATAGGTACCTGTAGTATTGCTGTAAAAAAATGCATTTCAAAGCAGCAGTGACCCAAAAAAAATTAATAAAATACATTCTCAGGCCACTGATAAAAATTGTGAGGGAGAAAGCCACTTTAGAACCACATATCTGTTACAAACGGACCATGATATATAAGCGTATCTCACAGCTACATGACCCCACAAAATTATAAATAATGACTTCTCAGCCACTATTACAATTGTGAGGAGAAATGCCACTTAAAAGCACATTTCTGTTTCCAAAGGACCATAAATTCTAGCTGTATCTCACAGCAACATGACCTCAAAACCATTGACAATGCGAATACTTCTTAAGATAAAAGTGAGTAAATGGAATCCGGTGTTGTCAATAAAACCCTTGGTACTTTATACAGTCTCCTCCACAGCAAAACCAGCAAAATGAACTGTTGGGAAAAGAGAATAAAAATTGCAGTAGAAATGAATCATTTATAAAAAACATTTTTCAATAAGAGGACCATTTTCAGTTTGAAGAGGAATGTGAGAAGTAAGACCGGCAACTAATCGGGTGACCTCGCAATTGTGGCCACCGCATCATCAGAGATCCCATGCCTGATTCATCTTGATGAAATCAAACGATCCACATATCTGTGGAAACCGATGCGTTTGTCTGTAATGACTCCTCGACAGCGGTGCTGAAGTCCACTCCAGTATATGACGCTGCTGCTTGGGCAGGACAACACTCTCTAAGGGCGTGACGAGCCAGCTCGGGCCATTTTCGTCCATTTTGGATACCCACAAGTCTATTGGGTCCGGGAACACATACAAAAACATCGGTGATGAGACGCAAGATAGTCGTGCACCATGATCTAAAGCTGATCCTCTGTGAGTTGGATGTGTGCCCTGCATGCATGCGTTGGTGAGGTGGTAAACAAAGATTGCCAGAGGTCCACCCAATTAGGCTTCTGCCACCTTGCCTGCTCTGCGCTACCCTACTTTGCACGCTACTGCTGTCCACTTCGCTGATGTTGTTCACACCGTGACATTTGGGAACGTGAAGCAGAACACAACAGATGTCCTCCAGTTGATACAATCAGCCAAGTCTCCATTTCCTGCATTTTACGTCTCTATTTGGTGGGTGGAAGGAAAGTGTCTGAGTTTTGTTTTGTACCGGGATCCAGGAGGGTGGCCACCCAGGTAACTGTTGTTCCTTTTTGATGGCCTTCAAGGTGAGGATCATGTTGGAGGAAATGGAGCATCTAACACTCATGTAGAGATGTGAGCCTTGATTTCCCAAGCCTCTGTGTCGAGGGGCAACTAGCAACGATCTTCCTCAACTTCCCTCCTCCGCCTCATATTCGCTGCCAACCTCTTTCCAAGGCAGGGACGACGGTAAACAACGGTGTCTAGGAATACCTCCTCCTCCCCTCCTTCTCCGTCCTCCATCCTCCTCCTCCTCCTCCGCTGCCTCCGGCACAGCTTCACACAGCCCTGACTGCCTGAGATGAATGCAAAAACACCTGAAGCTTAGCGCCACAATGGCACTAGCTCTGGACCCCGAACCACTGCCTAATGAAAGAACCGATGAAATTGTGAAACTGTCGGGCCTTGTGTCCGCATCTGTGAGAGAAAGGCTCCGTGTCCGCATCTGTGTCCGTCCCTCCTACCTCGCTGGCGGGAACCTGTTGTTTCAGAGTGTTCAACGATCGTTCCAGAACTAAGAATCACACAATGATCCTGCTGACAAGGCATTGTCCGGCACTGACCATTTGTGGCTTCTTCAAAACTTGGCAAGGATGAGCAGCAGCTCTTTCACCTGCCCTCCACCTCTGGTGGCCTCCAAACACCCCGAGTCCGCGAACCGATGTCTTGTCAGCGCCATGATCACCTTCGAACTGCGTAATGGCATTGCGCTGGCAGCCACAATAGCGGGAGCCTGTGGAGGGTGGAATTACAGCGTGTTGCCACGTCAACAATGAGATGGTTGACGGGAGGCCGAGCTGACGCTGCAACGCAGCCAGCGGACGAAGCAGGGTGCAACGCTGAAGTGCGAACTTAGACTTCGAGCCTTCCTCAGCAGGCAGTCCAGACCCGGGTAGCTCTTTAGAAATTTCTGGACGACAAGGTTCATGACATGTGCCAGGCAAGGGATTTTGCTCCAGCCTACCGATCTTAAGGGCGGCCAGCAGATTTCGCCCGTTATCGCACACCACCTTGCCTGGCACAAGGTTCTTGTCACCCAGCCAGCGCTCGGGTCCTCGTTGCGGAGAGCCGTCCACAGCTCCTGACCTGTGTGTGGACGGTCTCCAAGGGCAGATTAATTTCAACACGGCCTGGTTTCTCTGGGGACGTGATGCCACCAGTAGGACCTTGGGGAAAGAACCCTGCACCATCCCTGCGGTTTTGAAGAGCGTGCGCCGAGCCTGAGAGCCACCGTCACCCCCAGAGACATCCACCCAGCTCACCCAGTGAGCTGTCACAGAGATATAGCGGCCTTGGCCGTGCTTACTAGTCCATGTGTCGGTGGCAGATGGACTTTTCCGGACACAGATGCAGACAACGCGCTTGAAATGTCAGATGACACGTGGCTGGCCAGGGCAGGGACGGCATTTCTGTGGGAAAGAAATGCGTGCTCGGCATCTGGTAATTGGGGCAGGCAAGGGCCATGACGTGGCGGAACCCATCTGTGTCCCCCCAACGGAAAGGCAACAGTTCCAAGGCCAAAAGCCTGGCAATGCCGACATTCAAGCTTTTGGCTTTGGGATGGTTTCTTCTGCTCCCAAACCTGGAAGACAGAAGGCTGGCTGCTAGACTGGCCGCTGTACGGCGTGCAGGTCGTCAAACTGGCGGAAGGAGAAGGGGTAGGATGGGTCTCTGGTGGTGCTGGTGGTACTCGGGCGACGGTGGAGGCTGAAGCGGAGGCTGATCCCTGATCATGACTCTGAGAGACATGGCAGCTGAGGAACGCTTGGGGGTGGCGGAGGAGGCGGAGACAGAGGGTGTGACAGTGGTTGGAGGCCCGGCGTCGGTCTGGCCTTTTTTGGCCAAGTGTTGCCTCCATTTCAACTCATGCATTCGCTGCATGTGACTAGACATGTTGGTGGTGGTTAACCACCTAAGGTTTTTGCCTCTACTTATGCGTTTACGGCAAAGGCGGCATATGACATCGCTGGGTGAATCAGAGGCTTGGTCAAAGAAGGCCCAGGCTTGAGAGGTCCTGGACCTTTTTGACGGCGATAAGCGAGGAGCGGGGTTTGCGCTGACCGTGGCTGGCGGAATCATATCAGCGGACTTCTGCGACCGCCCTCTCCCTTTTTGAGGCGGAACCCGTACTGACACTACCCCATCGTCTTCCTCCTCGTCCAGTGATGAAGCGCTCGCAAGCAATTCTGCTGAAAAGACCACGTTGGATCCACAATGTCGTCATCATCATCATCAACACAGGTGACTTCGTCGTCCTGACATTCTGCATCCAGGAGCTGCGGGCTACAAGCAAGAGGGACTCAAGGCGTTGCCGACCGCCCGGGAATTTTTGCCGATTGACCGGCTTCCTTCTCCTCCTCTGATGGCATCAGTAACTGGGCGTCAGAGCAGAGAAAATCATCCTCTTTGGCCTCTTGATCTTTTAACATGCCTTCTGACCCCAACCGCATTTTGTCATCAAAGAGGTCTTCAGAAAATGGATTATCCACAGTGGTGGGTACACGAGTTGACATTTGGGCTGCTTCATGTTGGACGGATGCTGGTGTGATGCTGATGACGACATTTGTGGCCGTGACTGGGAGGACGAGGAGGTAAGACTGCTGGATGCTGGTTGCATTAACCACTGAAGGACAGATTGGCGACGCTGTTCGTTACTGAGATTCACAGGCCCTGACCCAGCGATGACAGGCCTGACGTTCCTGCAACTGATGATAAGCTGGCATGCGTGTTGTCGCCAGCACTGGAAGGAGCACCTTCTCTCGGACCTCTACCTCCATGTCCTACCCCCCTCTTTGCTCGCTTACCACCTGAATTTCGCTCCATGTTCAAAATATACAAATTTGAGAAGGTATGGAAGAGTTTTGGAAAGTCTCTTATTAAAAGACGGCAAATCACAGCTATTCTCAAATCCCTCAAATCAAAACAAAATTGCTGGATTCAAATATAACTGCAAAGTAGATCTATCAAGTCAACAAAGCTGGCCTGCGCCAAAGTGAAAAAACACGTATCTGAAATGTATTCGGATAATAAAAGGTATTTTTTGGCACCTATCAATTCACCTGTGGTAACTACACAATTGCTGGATTCAAATTTAACTGCAAGGTGGCTCTATCAACAATCTGGACTGGGCAAAAGTGCAAAAAACACGTATCTGTAATGTATTCGATAATAAAAGGTATTTTTGGCACCTATCGATTCACCTGTGGTGACTACAAAATTGCTGTATTCAAATTTAACTGCAAAGTAGATCTATCAACAAAGCTGGCTTGCGCCAAAGTGAAAATACACGTATCTGAAATTGTATTCGATAAATAAAAGGTATTTTTTGGCACCTATCAATTCACCTGTGGTGACTAAAAAATTGCAGATTCACAATTTAACTGCAAGTGCCTCAATGAACAAACTGGTGGGCCAAAGTCAAAAAACCCGTATCTGTAAAAGTATTGGATAAAAAAGGTTTTTTTGGCACCTACAATTTACCTGTGGGAAATAAAAATTTCGGATTAAAAATTTAATGCAAGGTGGCTCAATCAACAAAATTC